>JABFQC010004794.1:0-12304 GCA_022817085.1 Psilanteris sp. ZL-2020
AATCATGTTAATCGCACTTCATAAGCTGTTGTGTAATTAACACATAATAGATATAATTCAGCCATAGTTCACGTGTATTGAACTCTTTTTCTCACGAATTGAATTTACCAATTCAGGAAATTGGTTCAAACTTACACAGAGAAAAAAAAAACTGATAACCGTTTGACCCATGTTAATAAATAAGTTAGATAAATTTCTCAATTAAATATTTCTCAATTCTTTCTAAATATATACTATTTTTAGTTAATTTTTGTTTTATTTCATTTTAAGTATACAATATTTATACGTATATATATCAACTGAATTAAATTTGTTTAAATGAATTTTGTTTTTAATTATAAATAACTGCTTTATTTTAACGAGAATTTGTATTCAACAGATATTTAATGAATGTCAAAACGTGTCCCCTTCAAAGACTACTACCATTTACAGAATATTCAGATAGTGTAATAAGACGTGGAGGAATAGTCGGAACCATTAGAAATTGTTGTTTTGATAAAGAAAAACACGAATTTCTTCTCAGTGAAGAAATTGATGTACTTTCACATCTTTTATTACCTCTGGCAGGTCCAGAAGAGTTTGACGATGAAGATAATGAAAAGTTGCCAATTGACTTACAATATTTACCATCAACAAAGCAACGAGAAATGGATCCAGATATAAGGTAAATCCATATATAGATTATCATTCATTTGTTACTTAATAAATTTTAATTTATATGAAACTAACACATTTTAATGTGTATGATTCTTTATAATAAATCAATGATAAAATATACATCTTTAAAATACACATAGCATTGATAATTAAAAATATATATAAAACATATACTTATTGCTATTATTAATTGAATTATTTAATTTTTAATTGACAGACTTATGTTGCTGGAAGCTTTAAATCAACTTTGTGCAAAGCGTTGTTGTCGTGAAATAATTCGTAACAAAAACGCTTACGTAATTTTACGTGAACTTCATAAATGGGAGAAAGACGAGCCAGTTATCACCGCTTGTGAGAATATCGTTAATATTTTAATTAGAACAGAAGATGAAATAGGCGTAACTGATTTAAAAGATGTTGAAATACCCGAAGATATACAACAAAAACTTGACAAACTGGATCTAGAAAACGATAAAATATCAAAGGAAGATGAGAAAAACACGTGAAAAATGCGAATTTGTTGTTTTTTGTATAATTTTGTTATTGTTACCAAATACACTTGTTCCACAACAATTTTTACAGTATTTTACAGATAAGTTTATACAATTCGAAATATTTTATGAAAAGCCTTAATTTTGATCATTTTAATACATTTTTAAATATATTTGATTTTAGTTATTCAACATGAATAAAAATGTTTTTTATAAAATATTTGTTTATTGTATGAAATACGTTTATTGCATATTTTCTACGAATCTCCTAGTTTAAAGAAGATGGCAAAGTTCTCGCAGTGATATAGATATATAACAGATCTGCGTAGTCTTGTTGACAGAAAACTTACTTCGCTTATAATCGATGTAATTGGGTGATGTAAATACTTTTAATTAGACAATATTTTTATAGACAGTTATATTTTACAATGAATTAGGGAAAGAACTTGAAGTAACTGTTGTCTATATGACTTTCAGATCTTTGACAACTACTGTGACAAAGAGAATGTGTATTTTACGAAATGAACCAATTAGTGAACAATTGAGGAACAAAACAGATATGTTATATATATCTGTATGAACATAATATTATTGTAATACCTTTTTACAATTTAATAAGTAAATAAAAATGATTATATTTGTTATCCTAAAATGTTGCGTGAACTCGGTTTATTCCAAGTACTGCAGTGGCATAATCAGAAGTTTTAATAATATTTTTAATATAATATTTAAATAAATTAAGAAGCTGATAAAATTTTCCATTTTATGAGTATATGAATTTAAATAGTAAATGATTTAATTGAAACTTATAGAATTACCGCTACAGTAAACAAACTCAAAACAGATAAATATACAATTTCGCAAATTAATTTAATCACAAATCGTACAATATGTACCAGTTTAAAAACATATTTTGATTTTACAGAGCCGCTAACAGATTCGAGAAGTCTCAATAATATGAATATATTAATTAATATTCCATTATGCCACTTACACAATTCATATTATTTTGCTTATACAAAATGACGTACAAGTTTCTGCAATACCGATTTACTTTTTCCCCAAATAAACTTATAAATATACAAATTGTAACATTTCTTTCTAAATACTACTAACTGATAAGAAGTGGCACATTATTGACTTTAATATACATTTCATGACTAATCAACTGATACCATTTTGAAATTGACTGTCAGAACCTACATTAAAAGATATTAACGCTATAGGCATGATAATGAATGTACAATGCAACAATCATACAAATAACATGTATTTATAATCAATAAAAAAATAACAAAAGTTAAACAAATCAACCACATCTACTTAACAATCGGTGTTGCAGAAATCTGCGATTTTAAATCGCAATCACAACTTACGTAATTCACCCGTTTAGTCCCGCTTTCACAGAGATTTCCCAGGTACATTGATTGAGCTTAATATTAAGTAATTTAAATCCTGAGCGGCTTTCCTAATAACACAGAATATTTATTCGAAGCTTATTTAAGTTTTAAGCTTGCAAGTAAAAATTAAATTCCATTTACGATATTCAAATAATATCTAATTTCATATAATATATATTATTATACAATATAATTAAATTGTCAATATATAATATTCGCACATTACTTATATAATAGATTCATATTATATTGCATTACTTAATAATGCAATTATAAATATACACAGTGAAACGAAGTATAAACATCATATCATATATTTATTATTTTAAAAATATTATGTAACATTCTGGGCTATTGGATTTAAATCAATCACTGTTGGTATTCTGATTGGAATATATCACGGTAGGTAACCGAGACCAGCTTCCAGACTAACTGAGCTCCGCAAACTGGAACCACTATTAATTCGCCGACACTGTCTATTTGACCGTGAACCAAAAACAGCCGCTATTTCTGCACTCTTTTTAATGGAAAGAGCCTCATGATGGCCACTTGTTCTTCCAGGACAATTCTTTGCTGACCTTTTATCACGGTCGGCACCTCCGACGTAAACCAATCGGCCCTGGGGATCACGAGCACTTACCACTAAAATCTTGTCAGCTATAGATGTGTTTTGCGTTTTTTTGTCTGGCCTAAAAAGGTCGTAATCTAAAGCCAAATTGTCCGTGCTGCCTTGCCTTGATGACGGCCGATCCTATATTTCAACAAATATTTTACTGTTCAAAAATTAAAAAAAATTAAATTATTAAAAAATAACTAAAATAGATTATAAACATAGATTTATATACACACTTATTTTTCTACAAATATATATAAGTAAATTCAAAAGTAATCGAAAATATTGATAGTGTGTTATGTTTATTAATATATGCATTGTAATATTTATTTTTAGTGAATACTATTTTAAAATTTAGTTTATAAAATTAATATAAGAATAATTAATTTATACATATAAGTAATTGCAAGTAGATAATTCAATTATTATTACATAAAATAAAATATAAACATTATTTTAGAATTTCTGTGTATTATTTATTTTATTTTAGAATAAGTTTTATTTTATGAGAACGGTATTATCACAATATTGTCAGAATTATAAAAGATGAATAAGCAAAATGTTCCTTCCCAGATTTGCCCTAAGAAGCAATTATCATCAAACTTATTTTTGTAATGTACCTTTAAACATGACCTACCGTGTATACCTTTAAATATTCCATACTTCGCGTAGTAGGAGCGCATCTTTTGTTTGACCTATGTACTTTGGTTTTATTTTTCTTATTAGTATCGATCCTATTCAGACTGCCTTCGCGAGGCATTATACCACTTTGCCGAAGTTGCTCAATGATGCTTGGATGAACAGTAGGTTTTCTGGAACAGTAACACTTGTTACTCTCAGAACAACTGTCCGTGTCGCATGCGCAGACGATAGTCGGGACAGGTACAACCGGAGCTGGTACTCTCCTCGATAATGAACAGTAACATTTATCTGCAGAAACACAGGTACATGACTCAGAATCGTAGCTACACTCGCTGCAACTCACGTAACCACTTGAACTTCGATTCGCTGCTGCACTGCGAGCCAGTCGTCTACCTACAAATATATAGATACTTTGTTATTGTCTTCTTGTAAAATAAATTTAATTTAATTTAATTTTAAAAAAAATTGTGAATTGACTGAAAAAGGAAGGTAAATATATTTCAATGCAATTTATTTACAGTGATTTAAATATATCAAATTAATTAATTTAAATTTTATAATGTTCATTTCAATTGTGCAAGACTATGAAAGGAAATAAGTGTTTCTAAGGCTTATTAAATTAATCGCATATAATATATTAAACATTTAATGTATAATAATCAATGAATGAAACTTACACGTATCGCTGTCTTCTGAAGTAGTGTGCCCGATGACGTGTTTGGCTCGTCGCTGGGATGGTCGTCGCCTGTCTAACCTGCTGCTGAGAACGCGATTGCGATGGTTATTTCTTACTTCGCATGACGAGTTGCTTCTATCGAAGCTTTCGTTTAATCTTCGCGTGGAAAATATGACGGATGTGAATTCTGTAGGACCACTTTTTAATCGTGACACTGACCTCTTGATGGCGCGACCAAGTAAACATGGTCGTCGCGTTGAGCGCCGCCTTTGTGGCCGTCTACGCCTCCGCATTATGCTAGCTGACCTTTGGTACAACTCGTCCTGGGTCAAAGTGGATGCTAACTTCAGTAAAAACTCCTTATATAGAGGCTTCAGGTCATTGAAGGACATTCCTTCCGGATCTGAAAAAAACGTTATAAGTATTGCGTTTCTTTGACTCCAGCCTTTCCTTATATTTACAGAACTGTTACAATTTAAATATATTTTGTACTCAATTATATTCAAAAAATATATTTTTTTAATCATAATTTATAGCTATTTGAATCTAAAGGCGAGTACCTTCGTCCTTCAATTGTGCAATATGGTCAGATTATAAATAATTAAAAAAATCATAAACATTTGTATAAATGATTCTTGCTTATAATAATATATAACAATATATATATACAATAATATGTGTTAAAGATATTCTTTAAATTTATTGACATTTTTTTTTTAGAATAAATATGAACATATACAGAAATGAGGTAGATAATTTGATAATAATGTTTAATGAAAATGCGTTTACATCCATGTTACAAAGAAATTATAAATAGTTATTATAAAATATTAGATGTAAAATGAATTCACTTTTTATTAAATATAAAAAAAAAAGATTTTTCGACATTTTAAGTTAAAATAATACACACGTGAAATAATAAATGAACTTTCGAAGAACTTACTTGAAAAATAATAATAAATTATTATTATTATATTTATTTTAAGGATATAAGATTTGATATCATTGAACAACATAATTATATAGTATCACAATTTATATAATTAAAATAGTGTGTGTACGTATGTATATGTGATAAAGATAACTATGTATTGTCAATCACGTGGTGACTTAAAACTGTCTATTTGCATGATTCTATTTTACAAAGTGACAAAAAAAATTTTACTGATCAGTTTTTGAAGTTAACGAGTTTACGTAGTAACAATATAAACATGCATTCTTCACACTTATAATTCTAATGACCCTTTTTAAGTAAATAATGGATAGAATATATAACAATGATAAAAATATTAAGAAAAATGTGAAAAAATATAATAATTATGTGACAAAATTTTACTACTTATTACACAATTTTATACTTATTAATTATAATTCTATTATTTGTGCCCTACTGACACAATAATGTATGTTGTGCACTATCTGTTTGTGTTTTTTTTTGTTTTTTTATTTTTTTTGAAGACTTCTTTGCATAATTAATTAATAAATTTAATTATATGATATATACGAAATTGATGCTATCAGGAATGTGCATGTATTTATGTATATAGTCAAGTAAAATATTTATTTTATATGTATTAATATTTTTACATATATAAATATATTGGTCTTATATATTATATAAGTACAGAGAAAATGGGTGCAATTTCAAAATGTGATTTTTGTGACCATCACCAATATTCAAAATATTTATAGAATATGAAATTTTGTGATGAGAAAAGATAGAATACATTAGTCATGAATTTTTCAAAACCAACACCAATTTTATAAAATACATCGAATAAAAATTATAACTTTCGTTCTTTTTAACTTTACAATAATAGTTAATACGAAATTTAATTCATGTTTTACACATAATATTTATAATTTTAAATTCATATTTAGTGACAAATATGATTATATAAAACTATCTTATCCTTATTTATTAATCTAGAAATTAATTGAATTATTAAATATGCATGTATATGTATATAATATTATGTATAATAAAACGTATAACTTATATCAGTTTATAAAAATCACCAAAGTTACAATTTAAATTTATTATAATTTAAACTATAATTTTTAAATGTCTTTTTCGTACAACCTGTAACGATGCATTCCATTTTCTCGATAATGTTTCCACTGTTTCCACTATTATTTTTTTGTATGACAAAACTTCGTGGTAAGTTTACTATTGATTCAAAATATCCACCTGACTGAGATTACGTTGCCCAGTTTATACTTACCAATAATGGCAGCCAAAATATCATCAACACTCGTCAATCCTTCCTGATTCCGGAATTCATCAAATAGTTCGGTAAACCCAAGGGGAGTTCCATCCTTCATATTAATCGTTCTTCGTTTGGTGCCTTGGTTCAGAAAACTACCCCTTCTAGGCAACTCTACCCTCGTCATTAAATCGCCTTTCTCAACGTCATATTCACTTTGTGATCTCTTCATTTTTGAATCCTCCACGATCCTAGTCGCACTATCCGTCCTACTAACCGGAGGTTCGCTTCCAGCTCTGCTCCTTCTCCTTGGCCTCGATTGACCTCCTTCTCGATTATCTTCTCCATTTTTCAGATTATTTACTTTCGAATCACTAACCCTGTTATTACCCGAAAATATACTGTCTGCATCTCTAGACGCTTTTCTAGAATTTCTTCTATTTTCTGTATCTAATTTTTGATTCATTTTAGCATCTTCATTCCTCGTCTTATTTCTACTTCTTGAACTGTAGTTACCATCAGTCTGACCTAAACTATAAATTTTATCAACATTCCTAAAGTGATCCTCATGACTCTTCGCTCGGTTGCTCTTTTCATACAAAGAATTTTCCAAGCTTTGACTATCTAAATTGCGACCAATGTTGTGAATCTGTATCACATCTTGACGTGGTGTGTAGTTTTGCTGGCTAGACGAACTAGAACCATCCTCTTTTTTATCCTCTAGCCTACCATAAATAACACACTCATCATTAGACATTATTTCTTGGTGGATATTGCTGTCGTTGATCACGTTCACTTCGGACTTTGACGTAGAAATTTTATTCTTCTTCAGTTTAGCCTCTAAAGGAGAAACAGACTGCTCGCCGTGACTCGAAGCGGACATTTTTCGACTTCTAGCTTCAAGAACATCTTCCGCTCGAATTTCAGACATCTTCTTTTTACGCCGTGGTACTTTTTCAACGTAATTAGGGACATCTTCTTCAGTGGCACTGCTGGTTAGACTCTTCTTACTTCTAGGAGGCCGGACTGGATGATTTGAATGCGATGGAGTTGATGGGAAACAACATTCGTTGTAAGATTTACTTGGAGGAATAAGTTCTATCATACTGAAAATTGAAAATAAAATAACACATCAATTTGTTTTAATTTATTTTTAATAACAATGAAAATTCTAACTACTAATATATTTACATGAAAATATATGCACAATATAGTGAACAGAAATTAATTATAAATATAAGCAGTAAACATTAATATATTGGTGGATATAAAATGTTTATAATTGGTCGTTAATACGTTATAAAATTAACATACTAGATTGTTTTTAATTTTATTACATTCTACGATACATAATTATTAATGGTTAAAAATGAATAAAAGTTCTGAAGTAAATATTTTCTTCTGGTTACCTATCTCTAACACTGGACACCACAGAACCAAGACTGACACATCCAACACCATTAGTATGTCTAGGTCTTCTACGATTTGCATCTAAATCTGCTAACAAAGCTCGATACAAAGTAGCAGCAGCAGCCACCGCATCCTCTTCATTTTGACAGGCAAACGCGTGGCACTCCAATAATCGAGCTGCACCTGGTCTTCTCATTACCACAGCAAAAATTGGCGGATAGAGTTCAACGTCTTTCGCTATACTTCTCATTGTCCTATTACGTGTAAATTTATGAATTGTTTTATTAATGAATCATCGGTTTTGTTTAAATTCTATATGATATTTAACGGAACAATATTTAATTTTTAATTAAAATATTGTGTCTCCTTTTTGCTTAGAATATTATTATAAGAATCCTGATTTTTTATGAAATATGATTACATACATTATTAAGTATTAGTAATTACATTAAATTATAAGGATTACATTCAATTAAACGAATAATTAAGATGCATCTTGATAAATAATTAATTAACAAACATTTGAAAAAGAAGTAAAGTAAATAGTTATATAATGAACAGTAATTGAATATTTTACAACGAATTTTTCGCATTTAATTAGAAATAAAATTAAGTTAAAGTCATGTATAATCATTTGGTAATTTACAAGCTGGTGTATTTAAACTTGGTATGTTTAAGTGCAAATCAACTATAAAATATTAAATTCATAACGTTAAATTTGTATATGTTTAACCGATTTAGTATAAAAACCATTTTTATTCACAAAAAGCCATTTAAATGATTCGTTTCTGATATTCCGTATAACGGAAATAGCAAATTCACACTCCCGTAGAATTTTATGGTCCGATAAACATATGATGAAATTGTAGAATAGTCATAACTCTTTGAATGTATGCAAATTATAAAAAGACTTAATGACCTATTATTTCACTTTTTTTCAACAAGTCCATTATTTTACAAAAATATGAATTCTGATAAATTATAATCCTAATATAACATATATTGTTACATTATTAATGTCTTTTTTAACATCTTATATGGTTTTTATAGTTAAACATATGTCTTTATTATAATTAACTAACATTGATTGCATTAATAATTCCAGTTTATATTTCAACACACATTCATGTATCGCGACTAAAATAAATTAACTTAAATATCTCTCAAAACTATCAATTAAACATTTGATTAATTCAATTTGTTTCCATTTAATTAAACGACAAATCAAGAAAAAGATTTTTATATTTAAAAAAGTAAGAATTCAAAACTCATTCCAATAGTTACCAACTAAATAATTACAAACATAAATTTCCGTTTTGTAAAATTCAAAAACTGAAACGTTACTATTCGAAGAGCAATATTTCTGCCGTTCCTGCATTTGAATAAACGATTTAAAGGAATTTCAATTCATAACTGTAAACCGGTGTAATATTATTAAGATATTTTTAGAAATCTGTGATCCGACGAGAATTACAGTTGAAGCCACACACCTATATAAATCAGCATGTTTTTCGTCGCTTCCTTTTCCGTAATCCTCCCCAACCAACGGCATAAAAGCATGATGACATTCACCGGTGGAAGTTGTCTTTTGACGCAACCTCAGAGCGCTCCAAACGGCAATTCTCCGGAAAGGATTCGTCTTCTCGTTGATTTCGGCGGTGCGAAACGTCAATCCGCATCGGGATACCTCCAGTTCCGCCATCACAGATTCGTCGATTCGTTCCAGAAGTTGGCGCAAAGGTTCTTGCAAGCCTCGTACGCTCGCTACGCGCCCGCCCACTGGAGCGGCACCCATGTATTTTACCTGCAATTTGATTCGGTTCAATTATTCCAATTCGCGAGAAAATATCATCGAAAACAAAAATATCCCGCTTTAAACTAAACCACAGACGAGCAGTTCAATAAATAAATAAAATTCGATTTAATGCACGTTTAATTGTAATGAAATTATTGTTATTGAGGGAAAAAACATACACAAATAGTCTGCTTAAATTTCAATATATAAAATTACACGCAATTAAAATGTTGTATTAAAAATTACTGAAAGTTGAGTAAATATTATTAAAAACACAGTAACTCGCGGACAAAACAAAATTTCAGTTAAAAATTACCGAACTTTTCAGTAAACATATTGATGAATGTTTGTAAATATATACTGAAAATTATCAATATTTACAATATAAGTTTGGTATTTTCTGACTGAATTTTTGTTTTGTCCGTGAGTTGCTGTTTTTAATAATATTTACTCAACTTTCAGTAATTTTTAATACAACATTTTTCTGCGTGTATATATGTATATATATGTAAATGTAATTTTTTAATATTATAAATAAATAATCAAAAATATTGAACAAACGTGACAGTCGCATTATTTCCAGTTTAATAAGTTAATTAGATATTTCCATAATGCTCAAATGTTGATTTATTATATTAATAATAATGATTACTAATTATATAAGAATAGTAAAATAGTAATATAGATATCGTTTTATTGAATGAGAAACCGGTATTTTAGTTCGGAATTGAACTCGCGGGTTTCAAAATGCGAGTCGTTAATTATTCAGCGGCTCAATAAATTGTTGTCACGTGTACGAGGTTAGAGAAATTTTCGTGATTTTTGGTATCTACGGTAAAGTATGGGTAGCCACGCCACGCGCGAGTTATTAATAACGTCATTATAGGCCGCTCGATAACTCGTTGCCTATTTTTCGCGCGAGTCCTGAGTCACTTTTCTGAAACAATGATTTTGTAATAACAGGTTCATTTGAGCATTTGAGTGGAACGAGCTCATTAGGACCACGCGATTATTATTATTTAACAGCCCGCCGGAAAAATGTTCCGATACCAGCTTTACGGGTATTACCTTGAAGGGGAATTTTCAAGCAAATCAATCAATTTCATTTCCCTCGAACTGCAAGAAACGAAAGTGATTCATTCAAGCAATTAAACATGATACATAAGAGCAAATTAAACGCGATATGTCGTATACATTTGCAAATATAAAAGATGTAAAAAACTTTATACATAGTAACTTTAAAAAATATATATATATTTGTAGATAATTTGTGAACGAATCAAATAATTCAAAATGTATACGTAAGTAATTATTCATATTAATTAACGGTAAATGTATCTATTTAATATAATTTTAACACGTTTTAATGAATTATTAAAGTTATCGAAATTCTATACAAGGAGAATAATGTTTAGCTATAACTAATAAACATTGTTTCAAGTTAGATAAATGTTTGACTGGTTCAGTTCTCTCCGTGTATACTGAAATCAATTTCGTCATTTTATTGCAATTAAAAAATCATTTATTTGCAAATATTAGTATTGTAAATATGAATTACGAGTGAATTAATTTTTATGATATAATAATAATATATAACTTGTACATTGAAATTAATATATTAGTCGTATTGCAATTTTAAGGAGTGTAGTTAGCAACTAAATTAAAGCCACGGTTTATATGTAAAACGAATCCTGGCGATTCATTATTAGAAGGTTTTGTACTATTATCATAAGTGAAATTGTCTACGCTCGATGACAATGCGTACCACGCCTATTCCGGAAGTGCTTATTTGCATGCTATCACTGATTCACATGATAATGAGTAAGCGAAAGTATTCTTCTTTAAACAAATCATTACCGTATAGGCATAGATTTTTTCTTAATTAGTCTAATACGCCAAATTGACTCCAAATAAGGATCTTCGTATTGGAAATGTATATAATATAATTTACATAATAGAATAACTTTATATACAACGTAATTAAAGTAGTCATGAGTGTGTACTTAATCTAAACAAGTTTGATTAAATGCCTATATATGATATTTTAGCCGAACGAATATTATCCCCATGACGTAGGAATATTTAATAATATTACGATAATACTATTTTTGTATAATTTATATATAAATAATATTAATGTTATTTTATTAATTATTTTGCAAGAAAATGTTTTCATAGTAATGAATAAATTGCATTAAATGTCATTTTCAATCATTTCACAAAATTGTTTGATTACACGGATAGAAAAATATTGATTGATGCAGTGTTAATATACTTAATTTTTTGTTAATAGTATAATTTCAACATATTTATTATTTATTATATATTTTGTTTAAAAATACTCAAAAAATTCACTTTCGAATACGTGTTATTAAATAGATAGTCGTTTAATATAAATACTCATATATAATAT
>JABFQC010004795.1:0-12303 GCA_022817085.1 Psilanteris sp. ZL-2020
ATATGAATCAGCTGTTTTTTACGGAACCCAATCGTTAAATACAAAACAAACAAAAAAACGCGTCGGCTCGAAGTGGCATTTTAAAGAAAAATAATAGAAAATGCGTCGCGCGGTTCTCAAATGTGACCCGTAATGCTGTTATTGCGTGATTAAAACGAAAGGAAACCGACCTTTGAAAAGACCCGTGTAAATACGCTTTAGTCCTTCCAATTGAGGCGTCATTAAATGACTCGTACATTTGACTTTCTAATTTATATTCATTTCGTATGACGTTAGCAAAATGTTGTTAACAAAAAACGCGGCCAAAGTTGTTCGGAAATCCAAAATTAAATCGAAGCGAAATATGAAGTGAAATATTTCAGAGAAAGATTGGGAAAGAAGATAAAGGATAAGGAGCAGGAATAGAACGAAGGAAATCGCGAGAACAACCGAACGGTTCTTTATTGTTATTTCAACGAAGCCGTTTGTGCTAAATTGAAACAGGAAATGTGTTGCCGTAACGACAACGAGTGTACGCATCTTTTACGTATCGGCGTTGGGTTACGAGCCTTGAAAATTTAAGGCCAACGTTGGCGTGAGCAGAAAAGAAAATGACAGTGACGTTAAAATTGCTGTGTAAGGACAACGCGGCACACGTGACCACTGACGATGCGCTTCCATGCAAAATTATCACGGCGATTAATGATTCGCGCGAAACCGATCCATTAAACCGAGACGCCGATCAAGCATTCCTGGACAAAAATCCTGGATGCGCGTGGCTTTATTAAAAAGATTGACGCGCGTTGCCCGAAAGAGGAATTTCATTAAACGTACGCGCAGTCGAATGATTGATCACAAAGACAATTTCTTATTCGAACAGTTTTCCAAATCTTCGCGGGGATACAAATTTAATCGACCTTTTCTCATCGTGTATTTGAATTATCCGATAGTGCAATATTAATGGAAGATTATATATTATGCGATATATGTGTGTTACGTTCTTTATTGTACGTAATTCTTTTGGTTTCTATCTTTTTTTTTATTTTTCTTTCTTTTCTTCGAATCGCAATTTTTTTATATATCGCGATTATATCATTCGGCGCAATTACTGTATTTATATAAAAACGCTTGCGAAGAAAGATTTTTTCAACAATTTGTTTAAGATTGATCAAAGTCGTAAGTTATATAAAAGAGCGTAATTGTTTTTATATAACATATAAGTTTCGTTATTAAATGTGTATTAATTCGTGTAAAATTGTATTATTTCATACTTGTAAAACCTGTGCCTCGATTTGAAACCGCTCGGAAAGGTTTTGACATTTAACTCGTGCTTTTTGAAAAAATACAAATGAAAGTGTATAATATATACACGTAGAATAATGTTATATCGTAAATTGCTATACCTTTTTTAGCAAACTTTCTTATATTATATAGTGAATTTTTTTACATGATATAGTAAAGTTTCTTATACACGGAGAAAACGTTTTATCAAATTTTATTTATTTATAAATATATATTTATATTTATTATTTTCATTTTTAAAAGCCTCATTCTACGTGTAGTAGTGAATCTAACATTTTTTGATAAAACGTTTTCTCCGTGTATGATATTGTACTGTTCAAAAATTGTACAACAATTTTTACAATATCTAATAGTAAAAAGTACTTTATGGTTTTACATAAGTTACTTTAGTATAGTATAGTAATTTTGCATTGTTTTTGTTTCGATACCCTTGGAATACCAGACTTATATAGTAATGTTTGATATAACTTTTTTCTACGTGCAGCGTATCGAGTTCTATATACATTTTTGGTCCACAATTCACGTGGATGAACTTGCATTTGTCGTATTTTTTACGCAAAATTGGACGACAGTCCTCGTAATCGCGCTTAAGATTTTTACGGTATTTGTTGTTTCCAACTCGATACAAAAGATATATCTAGTGTGAAAATTGCGTGCAACCAGTTGATTACTTGTTGCAGCACACAGCATACTTTCTTATATGATCAGGTCACGATCAGTCAAGCGTGATCGCAAGGCTCTTTCATTTAATCTCTTATTGTCGGACTTATTTGTTAAAACAAAAGCGCAAAATATTAAATCCATCCGCTTGCCGGGTCAGTTTAAAATATACGTCTCCAGTTTTGTTTGCTTTTGGGACGGAGACCTCGAGATGAGGCATAATTTTGATGTAATGAGGTTAGTAGTTGTTGCACCGCGTATCGCAGGCGAGTCGTGGCCATAATGTTTGTCGACAGAGAGCAGAGCAGAAAACGGTCGGGTTTTTGCAATTTGACTATTTCGAGATTTTAGTCATGAAGCGTTGAAATTTGCTCGACTGGAAACGCATCGTATAAAACTGTATGCTCTCGTTAAAAAGTGAACTATTACCTTGCACTCGAATAGCCAATTTAATTTGTTAATATTAATTGTAAACGTATTAAGGAAATTAATGTTTCTATGATTATAAATAGACGCTTGGAAATTATGACAGCAATTGAATTTAAGCTTATAATATATAAGTAGCGATTAAAATGAGTTTGATTGCATAACGAATACATTGTATACAATTATATTTTTAAATAATCTATCAATTCACGCGAAAAGTAATATTATATTTTTGTTTAGTTTTATAAATTGGAGCACACTATTATTATTATTATTATTATTATAACTATTATTTAGTTATGTTAATATATATGTGTTATTTGCTTAAACAACACTGCTACACTCAGAAAAATTAAACGTAGAAAATTGCTGTTTATAACACTAATTTGGCGACATTAAAACAAAATCCTAAAAATGACTGTTTATAATAGCATTATAATAAAAAATAGAAGGGAAATTTGGTATAAAAAACTGTATTTTTACAAGGAAAAACAGTAATTTTTAGGTTTTTACTTTAATGTCTCCAAATTAGTATTATAAACAGCAATTTTCTACGTTTAATTTTTCTCAGTGTAGAAAACATTGTCTTACAATTGACTTATTTAAGTCACCAGTTGTCTTAATATAAGATATTGTGCACTTGTATTGATTAAGACATATGTATTTTTATTTATTTCCAGCAGCGAATCTGTTTTCATCGTTTTTTTTAAGAGATCATTATAATCGCGTGAATATATTATATAAAAAATAAAATAATTATATAAAAATAATGCTGATACAAAAACAAATGTTTGCAGCGAGATGGACCTTGCCTCTGACAGACGTGATAGCGGCGTGTTACGGGGACGAGTGGATACCCGGGGTGAACGGCGTGAAAAAGAACGATAGCCACGACGAGACTAAATCTTCGACGAGTTTCGTCGTGCATTATGCTGCTTGCGGGCCGAAAAACACTTGGAGCCATCACAGGGTGACAATGACTCATTCTGATCCTAAACAAGTGGCTCTGTGGGTAGAAACGATTCGCGGCTATTTGTCAAGTGAGTTCCATGCAACATTCTATTATTATAACAGCTGATAAAGTTGCCATTAGGTTTCCAGGTACTTCATCGCAAAAACGTTTAAAACAATGATATATATACGGAGAAAAATTGTATACTAAAAATGACTGTACGTTATGGTATTTGAGGTATTTGGAACCAAATATTTCTAAAATTATTATACACGCAGAAAAATGTTGCATTAATAATTACTGAGAGTTCAGTAAATATTATTCAAAACAAAGTAACTCACGGACAAAACAAAATTTCAGTTAGAAATTACTGAACTTTTATTGTAAACATTGATGAACGTTTGTAAATATATACTGAAAATTCATCAATGTTTACAATAAAAGTTCAATATTTTCTGACTGAATTTTTGTTTTGTCCGTGAGTTACTGTATTTTGAATAATATTTACTGAACTGTCAGTCATTTTTAATGCGACATTTTTCTGCGTGTACATCTTCTATAAAATACAATATCTTCTAGATAAATTAGCTATATTTTATAAGACAAATTTATATAAAGTATAGTAATTTCCATAATGCCAATCATGATATCCTTATAAAGCTATAAGTATTGTATTTTATAATGTAACTTTTTTCTATGCATTACGCGATACATAATTTGCGTATTCGTTGGTTAAGAAAATGAATTTCTGATACAGTTTAAGAGAGATTGATTGATAAAATAACGAATGCTTTTTGTTTTAATTTTATTTTTCTCTAAGAGTTGTTGAATTCATTTGTATCTTATTAATCATTATTATTATTATTAATTGAAATAATTATACCTATAACATTATTATGAACAATGATTTATTTCAACTTAAATGCACCAATCGCGACGTGTGTTGATTTAATTTTAACGCGCGTTTCATCGCAGCTCTCACGCAACGACCAAAAAGAATATTTCTGTTCGTGAATCCGTTCGGCGGTAAAAAGAAGGGCCTCCAAATTTGGGAGAAAAAAGTTCAACCCCTGATGAATATCGCCGGCGTGGAAGTTAAATTGGTAGTCACGGAAAGAGCCGGTCACATTAGGGATATTCTACTTACAGCCAACTTGGACGACATTCAAGTAAGAAATCCTTCGCCGTTAACCCACAAAAAATACGTCGATAATTTTTCATGCTATTTAGGGTATCGCGTTGAATCTCTAGCCAAAATTCATTCATTTTTGCCTCAAAATAAATCAAATTTCGAAACGAACTAATCAATAGTAGGGACATCGCCGTCAGTCAACGTTATTAAAAAGTCAGCGTTACGTAAAAGTGGATGAAAATGAAAAATCTTTGCAATCACGTTCGTTTTAAATAAAAAAAAAAAAAATAAATAAATAAATGAACTGACAAACGGTAATGTTGCATTCAAATGCACGAACGGAACAAACGTGTTTGTAATAATATATATGGGCAGTTATCAAACTTCTATATATAATCTATTAGAAGATGATAATCAATATTAATAACGACGTGTAAAACTTTGCGCTATCATGTGCCATAGTTGCAATATTTCTAAGTTAATAAAGCCTTTTTCATAATTTAGTTCAATGATAATAGTTTTTATTTAATCTTTGTTCGGTGTAACTTTCACTTAACAATTACTATTTCTTTTCATTAATTGTTTAATGGTTCAATACTATTCCCACTTAATATATAGTATTACACGTTTTCATTTATGCAACTGATTTAGTATTGTAATATTGACAATATATGTTATTCTTTTAGGCTGTCGTATGCGTTGGCGGTGATGGAACATTTTCTGAAGTATTCAATAGTTTGGTAGTGAGGATAGCCAGGGACCATCAGATTGACCCCAACAATATTGACGCCGACTTTCCAACTCCAAAGATACCTATAGGAATAATACCAGCTGGCAGTACGGATACAGTTGTATATAGTTTGCACGGCACCACCGACGTCCAAACTGCTACTCTGCATATTTTATTTGGAGATACCAGCGGACTCGACATTTCTTCTGTACATAATAGCCAAGCTTTACTTAGACTCTACGCGTCTGTATTAAGTTATGGCTATTTAGGGGACCTTTTGCAAGACAGTGAAAAGTTTAGATGGATGGGTCCTCAAAGATACGACTATTCAGGTCAGTAGTTTCCTAGGCTAATGGAATGAGCTTTGATTAATAAAAGTAATCAATTAAGTTTATGAAACTTATTTTTGGATGTTGTATAGAGCAATTGGAGCAGGTTTTTATATATAGAAAAAAATATTGGTATTATTTAATAGTTTACTTAATCAGTTGAGTTATTATATTATTTACTTAATATGATAAATTTCAAGAATCATAACATGTTACCAATTTTAATTCAACGTTTTTTATTTTAGGGTTCAAAAAAATCATAGCCAATAAGGGATACGAGTGTGAAATTGAACTGTTATCTGATCCGTGTCACCCTGCGGCCAGTACCAGGTGTTCAAACAATTGCAGTCGGTGCATCCGGAACAAACGCAATGGGATTGCGGATAAGGAAATTTCGAGTTAGTATCTAAGAACTTTTTTAGTACAGTACAACTGTAACGGTGTTATATAATTTGTTAATTACATTTATAATTTAAATATTGGAATTACACTATATAATTATTTGTATCGCTATAATTACAGAATTATGTATTCTAATTTGTGATAATTGATTTAATGTTTATTGTTATTTTATTTGAAATATTACAGTGAATGTGAATTATCAAATTGAGTATTGTGTAATAAAGTTAATTTATTTGCAAAATTAGTTTTGCATATTATAAGTTTATTGTGCATAATAAATTATTATAATGAATAATTTGCATGAATGAAATTACAATTTTATTCCAGAATGTTAATTAACAACAATTGTGCAACAACAATTTACAATGAATTATAAAATTAATATTTAGACAGAAAAGTTATTTTTATAAATATCTAAATATATATATTACGTTTAATTTTGAAGTTAAAATTATGTTTTAATTACTTTAAAATATGAATCGAGTCTACTAAAGGTGAAGTATTATTAATATATTAATTAATTTTATAATTTTAGGGTGGAAGACAGTACGCGGTAAATTTTTCATGGTCAATGGAGCAAATATATCTTGTGCTTGTTCAAGAAGTCCAATGGGTTTCAGTCCTCACTGTCACATTGGCGATGGTTGCGTCGACGTTATTCTTGTCAAACATACGTCTCTGTTTAATAATATTAGAATGCTACTGAGACTGAGCAGTAGAGAGAAGACTGTGGTAAGTTTCTAAGTATAATATTTCATACCTAGAATGTATATTTTGCAAATTAATACTTAATATAAAAATATACAGTAATAAATAATTTAAATTTAAACCATTAAACAATTTTCTTATAATATAATATATATACACTGTAATTTATGTAGTTTCAATTAATTATTAATAAACTAAATAAATGTTAATATTACTCAATTTATTTTCAAAATTAATATTTATCTACTCATTATTTTTAATTATTAAAGGTTCAAAATAATTATATATACGTAATTTCAGTAATACGCGCAGTAATAAACTTAACAATTTTATGTTTATATCTTTATTTTAATCTATACATAATTTATTATATAGATTTTTACCTTTATTTTGTTTCTATTATGCATATAAATTTATATTTTACGTGTATGTAATATTTCAATTATGTCATTAATTATTTAGTTTAGGAATTCTTGCATAAACTTTTATTCTTAATATAACTCAAAAATTGTTATACACTATTACATGTTATTATCTTTTGATTCATTATTATGTATTTTTTAAATTCAAATGATATGCAAAATGTGTGCCAGTATTCTTCTTTTTCATAGTATCAATATAATATTGTAATATCATACTTATATAGATGTGATGTTTATAAATGATTGATTAATTAATTGTTAAATATTGATAAATGTTTTACATTTCAGTACGATTTACCATTTGTTGAAGTTTATAGAGCAAGAGAATTTACATTTCGTGCTCTACCTAGACAAAATTTATATACAGAGAACGAAAATACAACGGCACCGCGTTTGAATACAGCATTTAGTGTATGGAATTGTGACGGTGAAGTGGTTCAATCTGATAATATAAAGATTAGGTAAATTTGTTTATTTTAATTTATAGTAAAGAAAGAATTAATATAAATATATATAATATTATAAGTAACATATAATAAGAATGAAACTAATATATATATAATAATAATGTCATGTATTTTAAACTTTATATGCATTATATTACTTTTTTGTTATCATTCATAATGACTTATTACTATTATTAATTATTATTAATATAATAATAGTTTTAATAGATTGATTTTAAAAAATTGATAAATGATTGTTTACTTAATTATTTTATCTTTGTAGGGTGCACTGCCAATTGTTGAAGGTATATACAAGGCGCATTCCAGAATTTATAAAGGAATCAAGTTGTTTCTGTTCCTTATGAAGTTTGCTCAACTTGAGGAATTTAGTATGAATATCCTAGCATTTAAATGAAATTTATTGTCAGCAAACAGAGTTCCTTGAAACTTGCCTTTATAATTTCATTACTTTTATTTGACGAGTTATATAATAATATGAAATGTATATAAATAAAAGGTTATTCAGTTTTGTATTGCTAATATTTAATGAAAATAATTTCTTAATCGGATAACTTAATCATACATTTGAGGTTTCATATCAAATTACTGTTAAAATAAAACCAAAATTAAATAATCTTTTATTTTCTCTTCAGTTGGATCGAAATGAACTTGAAACAAACCCAACATTTTTCTAAATAAGAAACCGAGCTTTCAAATTCAAATGTGATATTAAGTTATAATTTAGAACTTTGTAAAGATACGTGGAAATTTGGATCGACGAATATTTCGAATGAGATAATTGATCACATTCATATATGACAGTTCGCTTTTTATAATATTCTTTTGAAAAATATTAAATGATAAACTAGTGCCGTTAAATATTTTATATACAATTTTTTAAATAAAATTGTATAATCATAAAATGACGTTTTTCAAAATAACCGTCAATTATGAGCGTATACAAATTTTTAACGCATGCTAATAAACAAAAGCAACATTTTTATCGCAATGAGAAAGTGGAAGAATAATGACTACAATATTTAATTGTACAGGTTTAAAAATACAATTTGCATTGCAATTTTGGATAGATTAGTCAGATTAAAGTGATTTCATTGTGATATAATCGAATAGTTGCTTTAACCAAAAAGAAATTAAATTTTATTTATACAAGTTAGTCTTTTCTGCTAATATCCAAATCAAATTGTATCCCATGTAGTTAACATGCATATAGCAAAAAGTAGTTATATAAATAAATATTTCTATAATTTGTAATGTATGATATGCATGGATTATTTATTATTCAATTAGGTGAATTACACATATCAAATAGGTACTTAACATGATTTTATTGAGAAAAGCGCCTCTTTCAAATATTACGATGTTTTTCATACAATTTTTATAAATATTAGTGTATGATACGTATTGTATATAATTATATTTCTTGAATAGGAAAATGCTTATTTATATAACGTGATATTTGAAAGATAGTTTAAATGTTTTTAACATAGCCCAAAGAATGTGCTAAGTTGATTATTGTAGAATAGATTTTTGTGTAATTATTACGACACATATAAATCTAGAAAATGTAGTTTTAAAAAGTATTAATTTCGTATTTTTAATGTGTCATTATTCTTGTTGCACATACGATGTAGAGTAAAAAGTAACAGGGTGGTTTAATAAAATATGAAATACTAATATATGAAAAACATATATGGTGTGTGCAATAAATTTAAGGTGATTTTATTCTGTATTCCGTCTATGACATCGGCACGTGAAATGCAAACTTGCAACCAAGTATTTTTTATATAAATTCTTATAAACGGGGAATAAGTTATATTAAGTTATTAAATCAAATAAAGTTATAAAAATATTTTAAAAATCATATAACTGTTAAAGAAAAATAATAGAGTATACATATGGTTTCTTGTATTTTTTATTTATTCGGAGTATTTTAATCATTGCCAAACAATCATGTTATAATGTTTTATTATTTTATTTAATTTAAAAATATATAGTAGATATTTTTATAAATTAGGTATTTTTTGTATATTACATAGTAAAAATTCTTTGTATTCATATTGTCACATATTAGTCTGTTGTGAAATGATTAAAATACAAACTCGTTATATGTTTATTATGTACAATTTTAAAAACATAAAAATTCAATTAATATATTTTAATTAAAATATGAAGTTAATGAAATTGATTCATATCATTTATACTTCTGATTTTTAATATATATTTTTAATTTAATTACACCTATATGTGTGTATGATTAAATAAATTATTTGTTTCTATTTAATAAGTATATAGTTTTGTAAACAAGGTAGTGATGTATATCACTACCCTTATCACGAATGTACATTTATTTTCTTTAATGTGTTGTAAAATATGTTGGTATTTTAAAAGATATAAATAAATAATAATCTTCGTAACCAAATAATCTCTTTACTCGCTATACCTGCTTCAATATATTCAGCTTCTGTTGTATTCAAACTTACAAAATTTTGTCTTTACACACCCTAAGTAATGGCTGCATTTGATAATATCGTTACAAACTCGCTCATCGAGCGTCGTGTTATCAAGTCTCCAGCAAAATCTGATTCTGAATACGCAACAAGCTGATTGTCATCCATCCAAATCTTTTTTGCTTGGGCTTCTATACGCATGCCTTGTAATCCTTTATACCCATGCTTAATACCTTTAATACTTATGGCACATTTAATTAAAACCTTTGAAATGTTTGTCCGTAAATCCTTAAATTCTAAAAGTCTCTCATCTAGTGATGTCACTCCATTCAAGCAGGATATTAACTTTAACAATCAATTCCTTCGTCATGTCAATTAACATATATTTGAACCAAAGCTCAACTAACGCAAAACTTAATTCAGGAAGATTCATATTACATGGTTCAATAAATTCTGTTACATTCTCACTATCGTGAAATGGAAATTCAGTAAACTTTGCATATAACAGCTTTAAAATCTCAGGAATAGGGTTTCTCAATCCACATAAACCTACATGATTTGTCAAAGAAACATGTCTCGACCACAATTTGAATCAACTTATGTAATGGCAACAATCTTCTTGAGATGGAATACTTTGTAAAAAATTACTTCATCAGAACTGCCTCACGCAAAAGCATCAAAAACTTGTCCCTAGTATATATTCTTCCTCTATATGATACACGTTCTAACATCCTTGATGCGTTTGATACATCATAATCATCAGCATTTTCAAGGACCAAAATCCCAGTAGCATCCTTCTGTATGTAATAGCCATCAACGTTACTAATATATTTGACAGGAGCTCGATCAATATAAGTGATATATACGTTCATAGAAAATTGATCACTTCCAAACATATATCTCTTTGGTGTGTGTAACGCACTAAGGGCGAATAAGTTAAAATCATTCTCGTGATCGCTCTTAACTCTTTTAAAAATTTGAAGAATTAAATTTCGATCTGTAAACTCAAATAACAAGGAACTATCAAATAATTTCAATATGCTTAAAACTAAGAGACTGGTTAAAATAAACATTCGTTAAATCCGTGACTGAGTTAATCCATTGTTCATTATAAATTTCGTAATTCAATTATTACGCATTCATGCTAGGGCTTCCTCGGCTGTACAGTTCCCTTTCCTTTGATTTCATAGGTTGTGTTATCACCAAGTGAGATAAAACTACCATAACTTAGTATGAACATTTTTTAATCAATGACGTCGAAAAGTCATATGACATGAAGCACCACTATTCGTTATCCATTTATCTTCAAAATTTAAATTAGAAATATCATCTTTATTTGTTGCTACAAGTGCACCACCATTGCTTAAATTTATTCAATTATTTTTATTTCGTTTATCACTCAATTGTTTCCTTTTTCTACAGTATTTCAAAATATGGTCTTTCTTGTGACAATAAAAACATTCGGTATTATTTTTCTTCTTCTGTATATTTTGTCTTCTTGTAACCAGGTTTTTGTTTTCATTACTAACCTTGAATGCTGAAAAAACATTGTTAATATCATCAATATCCATGAAACGATTTCCTTCTTTTAACAATCTTTGCATTAAAATTTCAATATTCTGATCAGCTGCAGGTACACTGTGATCAATTGTTCAAGTTTATTATTTTCTAATGCTTTTGATATCACAAACATGGCTTTTGCATTGCGTTTCATCCAGTGTCCTTTTTAATTTCATCATTAACATCTTTGACAGGTTGTGTCTCAGCACCAGTGACAATAGCCAAAAGATCAGTCCTCACAAAAATGACATTCATTTGGAACTTCCACAACAGAAAATTTGAACCATCAAAGTTTGTAATATATTACGAAGATCTATGTGATCACTCATTGTTCAGTTTTATTTGTTTCATAAATTTCAACTGTTTAATTTATTTATACATGTGGTCTTGGCCTATAACCTTTCATTTTGTAAAATACAATAAAATTATTATATAATATACACTGTTGTGAATACATTCTCATCTCCAATAAACGAAAACTACAACCAACCAATATATAACCACTCGTAACAATAACAGTAGTGACATCGTCGAATATAAAAATAATTACACAACGGCGTGAAGTATGAAATCATACAACATACATTAACTCAACAATAAATACATTTTTATATATAAAAAAAAAAACAATAAATTATATTGAATTTATTATGTTATCATTTTATTTAATAATCATTTTTTAATTCATTAACTTTTTAAATATTTGCTAACAATTTATTTCTTTAAATAATTATAGCACCATTTTAGACTACCGATTGTGTCTTAATCCCTTACTTATACTTCTTCA
>JABFQC010004796.1:0-12302 GCA_022817085.1 Psilanteris sp. ZL-2020
GATATACATTACAGGGTTATGTAGTTTGACAGTTATGTATTTTGTCACTCACCCATACTAAAGCAAGATTATTATTAGTTTTTGTTTCATTCTTGAAAATGATACAAAATATATTTAACTAAAATTTATAAGTAAGTTAAAATACAACAATATTTATTTCTTTATATATATATATATGTATATCTTAATTTATCTTTCAATTACAGTATAGCGAACTACAAGAAATTAATTACAATGTTAAAAATTGTCTTTGTAAAGGCGAATATCATAAAATAATTTGATATGAAATACATTTGATATCTGACGTATGTTATTTATTTTGTGAAATTGACAGCCATAAATTGTGTTGTTTCTGATGTAAAAGATCTTCAGTGTAGATTCAAAGGAATTAATTTTTTGAATTTGAGGTAAACAGTTGTGGACAACCACGACTCAAATTATTTGTTTTACAAATAAATCAACTGAAACAAATTTGTATTTTCATAGTCATATAGTTTCAAAATATGAATATGTATTCGTTCATTTATATAATTTAGTTTCTTATATTAATTATAATTCAAATATGGATATAAATAAATCTCACTATTGTAAAATAATATATGCAATTTCTACGTTTAAAATTAAAAATTTTAATTTAACTTCCTAATAAATACCGAATTTAACTAATTTTAATTTACTTTTGTTGTTATTATTAGGAATCTTACGATTATTATAAGTAGCAAATTTAATGGCGTTCTCCTCTACCTTTGAGGAAAAATATTTGGGCGCCTAGTTAAGTGTTTGACAAATTTTGATTTTGGGAAAACAGAAAATTTTCTGACAAAGGGAAGAACTTTGTCCCTCCACTTTAAAAAATTTAACAAAAAACTAACGTACGAGCTTGAGGGCCTCAGTATCATATTTTGCGGTTCTGTCCTCAAAAGCCCCTTTAATTATCATGATTGATTTAAGGTAAGTTCTCAAAAATACCTTCTATAAAATATTAACATTGTGTAAATGAGCAATAAAGTGGCCGTTTGTCCTTAAAGGTCTTATTACATAAACTTATATCTATATATAAGACAATGTATGAATTCGGTTTCAATATGCCGCAATTTATATTTTTTCCCAAAAACAGGGAGACTATAACAGAGAGTACATTTGATTTTATTTGTAAGTACTATGTATAAATAAAAACAGAACTGACATGCTCGATTTCAAGCAATAAATTTACATATGAAACATATCTTAACCAGTGTAAAACGTTAAAGTTGGATGATTAACATACCAGGAACCCCTTTTAGTCGCGGAAGAAAATCGCTCCAAAAAGCACAAGCTATATTTCGAAGACTTTTTTCCAATCCGTTTTTCTTCGCGTTATAAATATAGTAGTTCGGATCTTCTCTAGTGTATGGCGGCCATGATTCATCGTTCGTTGGTTTTCTGTAAAAATAAATAGAAAATCCCAAAATGAAAAAACTTTATATTAAAATTTAATAATTCTCTAAAAAAATGTGTTTTTTATTTGTCATTAAACATTTATACAATTATCCTACGTTATTGTAGATTTGAAATATTTCCTATAATATATGTGATTGCAATTTTTTGTCAATAAAATATATTTTATACGAAGAAAATATTGATTTCAAACACATATATTTAAATTTTAAAATAATTATGCTACTTAAAATATACAAATATTTAAAATAATAATTATAATACATTATCGAATAATTTAAGAAACAAAAATGTTTTATGTACTTTTCAGATATATTAGTTGATTGGTTACAACATCCTCGTAATATAATCATTTATTAAAATATGTATTTAGTACAATACCCGATGACAATAATTTCATTCAGTAAATTTTTATATGTTTTGTATAATCTCATAACAAATTTCTATATATTAATTATTTTGTATTAATGTATTACTTTTTCGTTGTTACGTCCTTGATACCGCATCGTACAATATATTACTTTTATTGTTTATTGCATACAGTGCAGATAATATTCTATTAGTAAAACTGTTTTTCTGTAGCTCATTGTGGATCTTTAAATTGAAAACCGTCGAAAACAATCTACCTTTGTTTTATTTGCTGGATAAACCTTGTCCGCGGGCGCACCATTGTCACGTGTGACAAACACAATCGTTCGATTTGCCAGTCTAACGTTAGTTGATTCAATTCTTTCAAAAACACATTAAAGTTAAGTAATGATGCACATATATAATAACACAGTTATAAATTAAGATATTACGTATATTTAAACTTTTAAAAGAATGATTAATTTCCTGTAAACTAAAGTTTGCGTTTATTAGAGGAAATCATGGTAATCATTTGATTAATTTTCCGAAAATTAATTGAAAGTAAAACACACATGACAGAAATTTGTTAATATTGAATAGATTGTGAAAAGGAAATTATAAGAAATAAAAATATTAATATTATATATTTAAAATAAATTATAAAATTTAATATAATAAATAAAATAATCAAATAATTTATCATGTTTAAAATCCTTATTAAAAATGTTGAAATACAACCAATAATATTTTACAATCCTTGAAAGTTCTTTTTTATATGAACTTTAAATCGTACATACAGAGTTTATTGAAATTAGAATTTTAAATCATGTCAAGATCAAAATTATTTTAGAATTTTGTTTAAAATCATTTTTGTTCTAAAATATTTAATGCACATTATAGTAAAACAATATACTTATATTGATACAAAATTTAAGGATGAAAATTTATTATAAAATTGTATATAAAATTGTATTCTGGTTTCGTCAATGTATTATGCTAAATTTTGAGATAAATAAATATAATGTGTTTATTGTTAATCGATTTATTAAGTGTCAATAATTGTATTTAAATAAATTAATATAGCATCCTTCAAATCAAGTACAATGTTACATTCTGTCAAATACACTTGATAATTATATTGCTATATACCTATACAAGTAGGATAGACCGAGTATTAATTTCTATATATATCATGATATCTATATATAGGTATATAATAGAAATGTATTCAATTAGCAATTGCAATGCTCAAATCCATCACGCTAATTTGTTTCATATATATGGCATATATTTCAATTGAATGACAATTATTATTTTTATTCAAATAATTTACTGTTAATAAAATACTGCAGACTTTTCTACATATATTATAAATAATTTTTTATATTAAAAAATATCAATCTATTTCACTACAAAAAAATCTACAGATAAATTATTAATTTACCAAATTAGGTATGCAAATTTGATAAATGAATAGAAAAATGTGATAAATTATGATCAATAACCTCAAAGGTTCGTAAAAAAATACTAATTAATCAGTTAATTAAATTAATTATTTTTACTGCATAAGGAACGGAAATTCGATTAGGATACCAAATTGTTCATTATTATATTAAATATAAAAATACGAGAAAATCCTCATATACATAATCAGCATATACCAATCCTTTTGATGATCATTGTCGATCTCTACTTCACATCTCTTCGTTATGTACCGCCATCACTTCCGCATATCATTCACATACTGAATCTTTAAAGAGTGTATTTTTATACTATTGTTATCATCCAACTTGTGCAATCAGAATATCACATTTTATCTATATATAAAATATGTGTATATACGCTGATTAGGTAATGAACAGGTTGCCACACCTTGACCATAGCCTCATCATGTTGCAAGATATTGACCACATAAAGTCTGACAGCTTACAAATCGATTAGGTCTTGAACATGTTATTGTACACCTTTATATCCTTATGGAAGCAATAAATCAGTAATAAATCAGACATAACATGATATTTTCAGAAGGATTTCTAAAAAAGTCCTTCGATAAATTCGATGAGGTAATACTTAATAGGGCAATCCAGGATGTATCCTGTTTCAGATTATTGACATAGATCAATTATTTATTCATGCTTTAGTTACATATATTATTGTTTAATTTATAATTTAAAATAAAGTTTAAATATTAATAAATAAAGTAAATTATATATTTATACATTTACGTTATATTTGAAAGTTAAAATAATTTAATATTTTCAAAATACATAGAAAACATTTTCTTATTCGATCTTAAAATTTTAATATCTTTTACATATTGTTAACCAAAGTAAATCATTGGATACAAAAGATTTTAAATTATTATTTTTTGTATTTAGTTGTAATATAACGTGTGTGATTCGATTTTATTATTTTTAAATTCTATTTCTGATTTAATAAAATATATAAATAAATCTATTAGAATTAGATAAAGTTTATAATTTGAGATCACATATGTCCACATGACAAACAATGAAGAACCGTTTTGTAGTTCATCTTCATAGCGCCAGCGGATTCATAATACAATAGCACGGATAATAAGGTTACGACATTTGCATTTTACGCTCATTTATTTTTGTGCACACGAATTTTATTAACATAAAAATAAGATAAAAAAGTTTTTCGCATTTGTTTCGTTGATTTAAATAAAATAGGTCGACTGAAGAAAATTATATAAAAATGTTGAAATAAATAGTATAACAGTAGCCAGCATACATTACTCCACATATTATCGATATTTTGATGCAATAATTAATTTTATATTAACAATAATATATTTGAATAATATAATAGTATTTTAATGTTAAAGATTTGAATCATGTATACGAGTATTATTATTTTATATACAATTATAATTGATGAATTTTTAAATTGTATTTATATATAATTAAAATATCTATTTTTTTATTGTAATAATAAAATTAAAAATTTAAATTAAGTAACCTTATTTATTTTAAAACACATTACTTATATTTTTATATTTCTATCAATAATATAAATGAAATTGTAATTACGCCATAATTCAGATTGGAAATTGTACTAAAAATAAAAACGAGAAATTTGCAACATTAATAAAACAAATTACAAATGTATTATGTATGTTCAAATTTGCAACTTATTTTTCAATTACAAATTTTAATTAACTAAATTGCGAAAATAACGTGACTTAAAAAGCTAAAGAGTACAGTTTCATTTTATAAAATAAATAAGTTATTAATAAATAAATTGAAATTGATTTACAATAAAACAAAATTTGCCTAAAATGATTATCCTGTTATTAAATCTGTCCATTTATGTACTGAATTTCGAAAAATGATATAATTTTTTTTCAAAGAATATACTAAACTATAATATAAAACTATTTTGACCTCGCATTCTAAAATTTTTAAAGTATTATGCTTAATTTTATTTTATTTTGTGTATTAAAAAACATTCATTGACCCTTTTTATCAATCTATATAAACATATGATAAGTTAAAATTTTTAAAATAGATACTAATAAGTATCATTATTGTAATATTGCAGTCATACATAAAAACATGCTCATTTAAAATTTTCTTAAAAAAAGATTCGTAGAATACTTTTACATTTAACAGAAATGCATTTTGCGCATATATAAATTCTTTGTGTGTTTTTTAAAAGTTCTATATGAATCGTCATCAATGCATAATGTCTTTTTGTTCATTGCATGCGTTAGTGACTCCATAACCGTGACTATTGTATATATGCTTGTTTAAAATTTTTTGTCTCCAGTTAATGAAATTCACCTCTCTATGGATGTTTTGTTTTTATATTCTTTAAAGAAACATCTCATTTTTGTTATATGAATTTGCACTTGTTTGTTTGTCTTAAATTTTAACGGTTTGTGGAATTCTCAGGCATTCTTCACATTTGATAGATTTTATTTGTAAGTTCTAAATATTTTCTAGTTTTTATACAATATACTTAGTTTTTTACAAACTTTTGAAAACTGTATATGTGGTTGCATCCTAAATTAAACATTGTATCTATTATTATTTATGGTATTATCTTAGATAATCTTGATTTTGAAAAAAAGTTCATTATTATTATTATTCATAATTAATTTTACGTTTAAAATTGCTATACACGAGCTGAATATTTTTTATTGTAGACTAGATTATTGTAAAACTGAAAACTTTAAAATATTATTTATAATTATTTCATTAATTATTATTATATTTATTTGATAATTTTAATTGCAAATCATATATATTTAGTTTTAATCCAGCCAATTAAGCAACTTCTGAAAAATGAATATGATATTTTATTGTCAGACATTTTCAATCGTTGGAATGGAACGCGCGGTCTGTAAAATATATATTGAAAATGCCATAAACTAATTTAGTATTCCAAAATGCTAATTGTAGAACCTAAAAACGTATGAAACTGTATTAGAGGATTTCCATGCAAATATACTTTTCAAATAATGTAATATTATAATATTAAACATTAATTTCTCTGTAACGTAGTGTATCATCTGTTGACCTTGTTGCTGATATATCCACATCAGTACTCTGCTCTTGAGTATTGAAGGGGCTCTCCTATTCTACTTACAGGGTAATCCTTATTAATCCAACAAAGTTTCACTCCAACTACATTTTACTAAAAAAAATTTTTGAACCGCATTATAATACATAATGGTTAAGCTTTTTTTAAGTAAGAAATAAAACTCCCATAGAATCCAATTCAATCTATTAGGTATTGATACAATTTGATAAGATTAGAAATCGATTTTATTGCATATTGTACACAGATAGAAAGACAAACTATTCATTTCTATTATACTACTTCCTTATACAGGAATAAATTATTGCTAAAAGTTTATTGATACACTCATATGTTACGCGTATTTCGACTGTATAAGAGTCACAGGAAGGAAAAAGGTGATGATGACACGCACACGCTGTTGTGCACGCACCTTAACACCTCCAACCATAAACGATAGTAAGAACTGGTACACGCTTTTTTGAAAGCGATCGGGCAAACCGAAAGCATATATATCAGTGTACAGGTATCTCAATTTTTGTTCAGTCTAATATTCACAAAAAGAAAAGAAGGATCCTTCCAGATCTCTCAATCTGCAGACAATTGTTTAGATGGAAGTCTTTGGACAACACCATAGAATTCATTCCTGCCCTATATTGTTTGTCAGATAACATGCTACAATAGCATATTTCTAGCGTATTTCTTAGTTTGTATTCCATCATCGCTCAGAGATGATGCCAGATGAGACCATCTTTTACCTTAACATTAATGGTTCTTCGCTCAATGTGTCCCCTATCAAGGGTCCCGAAAGCGAACGTCGATCCATGGTTCGACCCTATCTTTCTCCCTCCAGCGGTTACCAATAGAGAATCTTATTCCTTTACCTTTTAACGGTTCATCGCTCAAAAGGCAAAGGGAAAACATCACAACACCTCCACAATACGTCTATATATAACGGTTCCTCTCTCAGAGGGCGCACTACTCTGCTCTTATCAGCCCTTCCCTCAAGAGTAACGTGCTAGTCGTTACCGCCGAGATCATTTCTCGGTCACACCTCCTCGCGGTCTACCATTGCGTGTAAAAAGTGCAACGTGAGCAGAACAACATGCAAGACACCCAGAATGAAGTCAGTCTCATAAGAACACTGTAGCTCTCGTTGCCGAGAAGACAAGCTTGTTTTGGTCTCGCTTCCTGATGATTCATCACCAGTGATATAAAAACTGCCAATATATGAATGCGTTAATTTTTTCGTTCCGCGATTAATGGAGAGACGTAAAACGCAATTTTCTTTGTTTTATTTTTTGACATGGAATTCTCGCAACTTCCGTAAGGAGCATATTGGGTTATTTTATATGCATATCCTTGATATAACGTAAATAATATAGTCAAAATAAAAGTATACTCTGAAGATATATTTAAAATTTTAGATTGAATTTAAAAAATGTGTTTCAAATGATTGAATGATTATATGTATTAGCCTTAATTGATTCGTCATGCCTTTATTGGTGTATTTTTATAAATTATCAATAATTTAGATGGGCTACTAATTACCATATGTCAATATTGGATCATATATTAATATACAAGTATATATTTAGATTGTAGATCGGAGAAATTAGTACAAATTGTCCGTTGAATTTATAATGAAGAATATTTTTACGTTTTAGATAATGAAAGCAATTTACCTCCGAAATTAAATTAATCCGCATTTGCTCTTTCTATTTAATTTGAATTTATTTTAAATGTTTGTATCTTCAAGTTTTGAGACATTTTATTATAGTTGATTGCACTCAGGTGAAAACTTAAATTCTAGGTTCGGCTAAATATTGTGTATCTTCATACATTTTTCGTCATTTCACGACCGCTGATAAGACGCCTGATTTGCAGCAAGGACAGTTTAAGTTTTTGTTAAGTTTATCTTTTAATTTTATGGAGTTTCAAATCTTTATGATTAAGATTATTGAACTTCCGCATTATTTGCTTTCTTTACTTTTATCATTTTTATTTTTAAATTAAATAATTAATTTCATTTGTTCTAATTTAATAATTTTAATAACAAGTTTTTGTTATGTGTAGCGTAAGAATTAAGGGTTGGAAATGGTTTGACTTTTCGGCGGAATGTGAAAAACGTAGTTCTCATGTTCGTAATTATGTATCATTGATTTGGATATTTACATCGCTAATGTATTTGACGTATCATTACGGTATGCAAACGACCAAACATTAAGTAAAGGAGATTAGTATGTTTTCCATATTCTAATTATTGTTATTTTTTAAAAATTAGAAAAGACGAACTATTCTTAAAGTATAGAATAAGAAGAGACGATTTTTTTTATATCAATACATAACGTTTTTAAATAACATCTCTAAAATCATGTTTTATAATAAATATTTTTTAAAAACTTGTATTTAAATTTATTTAGGTTACTTAAAACAATATTTTAATTAAAAAACATTGTTTAAACATGAAAACTACAAATTCACTTAATTTAAATTTATATGAAAGATCGAATATTAATTTAATTAATGAAAAATAAATATAATAACAATTTTATACTATATAAATATATAATTAATAAAATAATAGTAATATTAGAATATTTTAACCTATTATATGTAAAACAAATTTTATAATATTGTGGTTTATATTTATAAAATATTATTGTTTGAACAGTTTGTAATCCTTAATTTAATTAATATAGCAATTTTTAATTAAGAAAAATTAAATAATGTAAAATAATGCTAGACAGTTTAGAACTTTACCAGCTTTAATGAAAATTCAACTTATAATATAACATAGGATAGTTTTAGTTTCTTACTCCTTCACACTATCTTGAATGTTACTAATAAATTTCTATGTTATCAAACTTTTGTAACATAACTGAATTATTTAATACATTAAATCGTGTAATAATATCTAAACAATTCTTTTATAAATTTTATAAAACATACATTCGCAATTCAACATTTTCAAAATGTTTCATTGTCATTTTTGCAATACGCTAAAATGTACTAAAACATGCTAAAATACGCTAAGTCTTTTTTATGTATATATTATTATTATTTATTACTACTTTACAATCGCAAAAAAAGTATAATTTTATAATTATAAAAACTTATACTTGTATATATATATATTAGAATTTTACATAACTGGATATTTACAGTGGATTGAACAAAGTATTTATATGTGTATTATTGGTCCTTGAATTTGTATTTCTAAGACTTTTTATAGAAACGACATTTCTAAATGATCATAAACCTAATTCACAAAAGATTAATTCGAGTCGCGGTTTGCAGTCACTGTGCAAATTCATCTAAATTTAATGAGGATATATAAGGTTTCCTTTAACATATTCTGAAATTATAATTGTATAATGTCTATTTTATTTTATTGTAGTTTATATGGACTACTATGATAGTCCATTATAAGTTTCAAATTTAGATCAGTAGAAATGGAATTACATATGAATTTACTACTTAGGAGAAAAATTATTCTAAATTCTATGATTTAAAGAATTATAAATAAAAAGTTTAAAGTTCTCTCTTTAACAAATAAAAATATTTTCAATAAAATTACATGCAGATTTGTTGTTATTAAAATATCAAAATGTTATACCGTCAATATTGTATGTTTTAAACATTCGATCATTAATACTTGTCTAAAACTTTTGAAAAATTCTGCAAATATTATTTAAATTTTATTGAATCCAGAAATTAAATCTAAATTAATCAAACGTGACTCGTTGGGTTATCTATCAGCAAAATATTAATTGAATATCTGTTTACTAAATAATATCATATTCCTTTTAATGTTGCGACTGGCGTTAATAACTAGAATATAGTTGTACATATTTAATGGAACATACGGTATATTATTATTATTATTATTATGGTTATTATTGTAAATAATACATCCAAATATCTGATTCTAACATTACAATAATGAAAAGCAATTATCGCAATTCTGTACTTAAACGTGTCATACCGCGCATTTATGGTCGACATAAATGTTCGTTTAGACTCAAAAGTGTCGTCATACTTTAAGACTTGAAAACATATTCGCTACAAACCTAGGAAGAATAAATTATTCATTTAGAAAAATTAATAATTCCGAGAGTTACAAGGCGACGTACATTTTAAAAGCACGGTAAAGGTACGCGATTCTACTATGTCCACGTCGTTATCTAGATAATCAGAAGAAACTTCTTTGTTGTATATAACAACGTAATATTTCCCATTTTTAGTAAGCATGGAGCTTTTGGGAAATAAGTTGTATACAGAAGTGATTATGAGCTTCTCTCTGTTATATTCTGAGGAAATGCGTTATTTCGAATGTACTATAAAAATTGCAATCCTTCCTCAACGCAGCATCTCAACGCCGAGAGGTTGCCGTGTTATTTCATTTATTATAATTCCAAATTATAGATCAATTTCATTCTGTGGAAAAAAACAATGTTTTAAATCATGTGTAAAATGTACACTACCTAATCAAACTGCGATAACCTATGTTATAATGCATATAGAATTTTAATATTACTTTCTGTTGATAAAATATTAATCTGTGAATAAGCCATTCAAACTTGCTTCTAATGTGACATTCGGTTCAATATACACTTATAGCCGCGAGAGATAGTACCGTATCCAAATACGAAGCGAATATATTTTAATCATTTTAATTAAGAGAATGTTCGGAAATGTTCGGTAGTTAACTGAAGAGTGCTAACTAATTTGATTGATATATGCATTAACTAGATGAAATTGGCTATTCAATTGAGATGACATATGAATTCGGACATACGACTTATTGAAATTATTATAATATATTACACAAAGGGTCAAGTTTCCATGTTTGTAACTATTACGTATGATTTTTCATTTAATTTAATTATTGAAATTTCGAGTTCATAAGTAATAATTATAATAATCATTATAATCGAGATTTAAAATGTAGTTTGTATTTATTATTATTAATGATTAATCTGAATTGTCATAGCATGTTTTTATTTTTTATAAACGTAATTGTTCTAGAAAAAATTAAATAATTTAATTGAATTAAATGGCGCTTAACAAATAATTTGTTGTAAAGTGTAATATTATATTTACGGTTTAAAATTCTTAAGTGCAAGTTTCTTCAAATATGTATAAGTAAATTTAATATTTTAGCAACACATTAATTATAATTTTTCAAAATTAATAAATAAAATTGATTGTAATTAATATTAAAAACTATTTTTGGCGATATAATATTTGAATCAGTATAAAAATGAAATGAGTTCAAACGTAAAACTAATATTCCTCTTTTCACTGGCAATTCTGATATAAGAACTGGATAAAAGTACGAGTTTTATTCTTCATTCCAGTTTCCGTATTTTAGATTCCTTGACTACGCTTCCGAATTCGAACATCTTCCACGTACAGATGGCATAAATTGATCCTGTCTTTACCCGCTGGATGGAGGTTGCATGTTCGTTTTACTCACATTTACGCAATCCCAGCAACAGAAATAAAAATTTTGTGACTAATTTAAGATTATTTAACTTTGATTATAAAGCAAACTTTTAACCAAAAATTATAGGCAAACGATGTTCTATCACAGCATTCGTACAGAAAAATTATTTTTTTATAGCATTTGTTTCATTAAACTTTTTCATAATAACGTTTTCTTATGTTCTTGTAAAGAGTTATGGCTTCAGTACAAAAAAATTGATAGTACTGTATGATGAGTTTAATTTGAAGGTATTATGATTTTACGATTGTACTGTATCAATCAACTGTATTGATAGTGTAATGTATAAAAAGTTCTACCTTATATTTCTGGAAAATAGAAAAAAATGAAGCAATCAAAAGTATTTTGTAACAAAATATTAACTGGATATTGAACAGTTTAAGGTGAATAATTTTTACTATAACATCGTCCCAGAAAATAACTATTAGATTATGTTAACTTTTATTAGTTTTCAGTCGAAAGT
>JABFQC010004797.1:0-12301 GCA_022817085.1 Psilanteris sp. ZL-2020
TGACTTAATTGTTTTGTTTTTTTTTCAAGCAAAAAGCGGCATCAGGGATTCCTGGGGCTCTGGTTGGTCCGGAAGTTGTTAAAAAGGACAGCCCTAGGCAAAAAACACCAACCAACCATATTACTGAATTTTTCCTTTCAAATTCCTTCCACCGTAAAAAAAATAATGTAAAGAAATTAAAAAATTAAAAACAAAAAAAAAAAAACAAAACAAAAAAAAAAAAAAAAAAAAAAAAAAACAAAAACAAAAAAAAAGGGCAACAATAGTATAAGGAAAAAGAACCCAAAACCACTTCACATGTTTAAAAATAAATAAATGCAATCAAATGATAGAACTGATTCCACCTAAACCGGCATTTGACACTAAATTAGAAACAAAGTTCAGCATGCATGTAATTGATTTGAAAGCTTGAGACATTAGATCCAATTGAATTTACTTCTTAATTCAATAATAACAACAAACGTAATTTTCTTCAGAAATATACATAAACGTAATTATTGGGCTCCTCTCTGTGTCCAGATTCTATGACTTCATGCAAGTACTACTACATATGTGCAAGCACTCTTTGGCTCGAAATTTACACTTAAATTTTACTTCTTAACGTTTATGAGATTTCCTTAATTAAAGATCAAGAACACTTAAACAAAAACAAACAAAAAAACGAGTAAAAATGAACCAAACGTAATAAAGAGACAAAAAAAAAAGAAAAGAAAAAAGAATCAAATGAACACGAATGTCAAGTGTGTCTGTCTGTGGTTTGTAAATTTGTATACAAATATGTGATGTGCGTGATTCTGATCATAAAGAAGAAAGTAAATGAAAGAATACAAAATGATTCGTGTTGGCTTGATTGAACGCAAGAAAAAATCAATGAAAAGTATGTTTGTTCGGTGAATCGTGATCGTTTGCTTTTGTTGCTGTCAATTACTGCCTGCTGATTTAAGGGCAATATTTCAACTTACGTGCGTGCTTTGTAAACTCTTCGAACAAGTCATCTCGGTCTCGATTCTTTGGAATATTTCCCACAAACAAGCGATGATTGTTATAAGATACGGTAACACCAATCTTTTTGCCTTTCCGAATCTCAAAATCATTCAGCTGTAAGAACAATGTGGAAGGAGAGTGCCAATTAAGCTTGCCTTTTAAAATGTTTTACCTGCTTATTGGCCGATCAATTCTGTGGGATTTTATGAGTCGGGGGGACGATTCAATGATTTGCGGCTGAGGAGGCAGAATGCATAAAGGATCGACGGTGGCGGAAGGAAGTTCTGGATTTGAAGAGAGCTTATGGTGGGTGGGAGTGCCTGTCCGTTTTTTAGCGAGCCACACGCTCCTGGCGGTCCACGCAGGTCTCCCGAACCCCCACGTCTAAGGCTTAGTCATGAATATTGCAATCTTGCACGAATCATTTCTCATCGTTTTCAAAAAGTCAACCGATCCGAGCAACGATTATTTTTTTTTTCAATTAGAAATTTCATCAAATCAATGTAAACAAAATGAACTATATCAATCTTGATATATAAACAACAACTTGCGCTCGCGAGATCTTTTTGGTTTGTTACAACTGTTTTTTCAAAATCTGTGTTTCTGTTTGGCTTTTCAACAATCACGACATGTACTTTAAAGAGAAGAAGAGGAGAGATGGAAAGAGAGAGAAATAAAGAGAGGGAAAAAAACACGGTTTAATAATTAGCTTTGTATGATACAAACAAAAAAAGATACAGAAATTCTTTGACAGATTGAACTAGAGGTAGTAGTTATTTCAAGCAATAGAAATATGACAAATTTGTAAAGCATAAAAAATCATGTACACGACGTGACTGATATCAAGGGGAGAGGAGAAAAAAAATTAATAAAAACAATGCACGACATGCCGATTTAAATTCTTATGTGCGTTACTACGACGGTGCCATGATGAATTATGTTTACAAATGACTTGGATCATAATTGAGGACTACTCCTAATTTAAGAAAGTGTCAATTAATAGAGAAGTTGAAAAATAGAATGACAGATCATACAAATAGACAAATTTAAAGGAAAGTGTTTGTCTTATGCTTTTACTTTATTCTTTAATAGCGTTTCATATACAAAAACGTTACTTGATTCTCGTCGAACCCTGAATATTACTCTAAGTTAAACTAACAAAACGTAATTCAAACTAAGGAGATAGGTCACAAACAGGACAAGAAGGACATCAGATTGATTGATACAATTTTGAAAAGAATTTGACAAAAAAACAGTCGTATTTTGATTTGACAATTAACAAAAAACAAAATACATATTCTTTTACTATTATTATTATTTTCATTTGAATAGAAAATTGATTATAAACTTGAAATATAATTCCAATTTAAAGTTAAGTTAACTATTTAAAGAAACAAAAAATTGAAACAAAGAAATTGATTAACATTATTAGTTTAATTTTATTTATCACGGCTTAACTCACAACTCAACCTAAAAAATGAGAGGAAGAGAAGACTTGGACCAGAGAGATGTTACTGTTCACTAATAAACCGAGAGGCAAGGAGACTAACCAAAATCGAAGGTGTCAAAGGTGTTCTCGCGTGTAACGCGACAAGTGTAATCGCGCAGATGCTCCACAGTTCCATACCATAATATGACCACTACTTAAAAGCTACCACTCTTATTGTACAAAATACAAGGTAGACGACAGGTATAGGTAGAGGTAGGTAAGGTAAACACACGCCTCGAATTCACTTTACCTGTTATTTTACCAAATTCGTCCAAGATCTCCTCTTTGCCTTTTGACTTTGGTATGTTCCCCACGAAAAGTCGTAGATTAGGAACGCTAATGTTAACTTTCAGACTCTTGCCGGGTTTTATTTCGTGATTATCGAGCTGTGGGATGAAGAAAAACACACACATGCCTAATTTTGTTTTTCTAATGTCATAGAATTTTTTTTAATTTTTTTTCTATGTTGCTTTCTTTATCTTTTTTTTTTGACTTTAATATCCAATAAGAAAATTTTGAAAAAGTCGGTATCTTGATAGAATTGTAATAGAAGGTAGATTTAATTGAATTAAAAAGAATGAAAAAAAGTGATTGTAGAATTTTGAAAAAGACTTATTTTTTGCTTCACGTTTCTTTTATATGCGCGTTTCGTCTCGTGCAGTTGGGCGATGAAACGAAACACCTTATAATTAATAATCAAATAGATTAATTAGCATGGCGTGGCTCCATGAAAGCGAGAAAGTGGCATGCGCTTAATCGCTCGAGTCTTCACAATATAGGAAACCGGCGTACGCGTATCATGTGTTCCTGCAAACAAATTTTCAAGCCTACCAATTTTCTTTAAAATTTTGTTACAAAAATTGTCACTGTCCAGTGTGGTGCGACCAATTTTTCTAGTCAATACACCCCTAACCAATTTAATCAACCAATTATTGAATTTAGCTTTACTTTCACCGCTTGCTTTCAGTTAACTCGACTACTTTACTTAAATCGGATTTCGTTTGGCTTTAGTTTTTTTATTTATTTAACTTTTTGACTCTAAATTATTTCCAGGAAGGTTCTCCACTCCCAATTTTGCCCACTGAGCAAAGAGGAGAGCTGGAAAAAAAACTCATCCGTAAACATCGTTAATAGACTTATGCTGTTACAATTATCTGGGAGCAGTTGGATTTCGGTGAGTACAACTTAACGAACAAATGGTCAGGGACAAACATGTAAAACAAATGAAAAAAAATAAAAAAATTCGCATACATTGAAAATAAACGACATGTAACTTGTTCTGGAAAAAAATGGATTACAAATGGTTGCTAAAGTGAATTTAAATTAAAATGACTGAAAAACAAAATGGAACAAGCCACATTGTGTTGTTTCTCGTTTCGATGCATTTCTAACTTCAAAATAATACCAGGTATTATTCAGACTGATTGATTCATGTCATTGCCATAGTTGAAGTTACGGCAGTTTGTTAAAAATGTATCGAAAGAACGGAGTTTGGTAGCAATAACAAATTTTGTAACAATTTTGTAAACAAAAGATAAATAAAAGAATCCAATGAGTCCAGGACAGCGTGGTATTAACTAAGGAGGATTACAAAAGATGAAATTGTACACAAATACGAATAGAGATAGGCGAGTAATATAAACGGAAAACAACGTACCTCTCTGACAGCTTGTTGTGCTGCTTCCCGGGTTGTGAAAGTGATAAAGGCATATCCTCTGTTGGAACCCGTCATGGGATCCATCATCAGTCTCAAATCCCAAATGGTTCCACATTTTTCAAACAACGGAATCAATTCATCCTCGAACATATCTTTTGGAATTTTTCCACAGAAAACCTGTGCACACAATGATTGCGTTAATCGGTCTCTTCGATTGTTCAAAGTCATGTATTATCATTGATAATTGCAAGTCAAAATAATTTGAATGATGTACTAATTGAAAACTCTAATGCGCCAAATGATACAATATTATCAATTGTCAGTGAATCAAAGAAATAAAAAAAAGGACAAAAGAAATAAAAAGTAAAAGGAAAAAGGATACAAAAATGATATTCAGTAATTACTAAATAATTATTTCTTCTATTTCTAATTCGCCTGTGTGGCCAATGTCATTGATTCGTGTAAATGCAAGAATGTTAATTGTCACTAATTGGCATAAATAATGCATGAACGAAAATTATTAAATGAAAAACTGTTATCTTATACAAACTTGTTTATACATGATATGATAATCATAGGACTGCTATATTACAAAGCATGTCAACAAAAAAATATCGTGTGATTATTTACATGAATAAAAATAAGTTGATATTAATGTAAAATTCAGTTTTCACGCTCTTTTTGCTTTGAACGAAATGTTGGCAACTTCGACAACAATATCCAATCACATGCAATTATACGTTAAACAAGAAAATGACAAAAAAAATAAATAATAACAAATCATTTATAAAAAGTCTTGAAAATTACTTAAACTGGTTCGTTTTGTCAGTTCAAACCAAAATACAAAAAACAAAAAAAACTCCTCCCGACAGATTCCAACTAATCAAAAATCCAAAACCATCGTCTGAATGAATCTAAACTGATGATATGACACTGTTTACGAGTCTGACTGAATTATAAATTGATAGAATTAAGAACAATACGTACAATTTTTGAGGCGAGTGATAGAGCAGAAAGCAAAAAAGAAAAACTTGTTATAATACAACGTGGAGTAAAGTTTCGCAAACATCATATTACAGCTTATAATCTTATATCATAAAAATTGAATGCTTCTTTGTAATTTCGAGTCCTGCTTGATAACGGCGAAAAACGATTTTACTTTGATTTATAATTATTTAGTATCCAAAAATCAGAAACAATTCACAAGGTCAAAGTCGACTGCGATAAAAAGTTCTATCTAAAATCAAACCCGTCTAAGGAAACAAACAAACGCAGCTAAGTCAAACGTTGTACCTCGCATCCAGTCCCAGGTGTAGCGCCTTCCCAGTTTGGAGGAGGTCCGCCGTACTTTCTTTGTCCGGTCGTGACGTCCAGCGGGTAACCAGTTCTTTCCAAGATCATCTACAATGCAAACCAAACCGATTAACCGGCGTCGCCAGGACCGCGCGTAAACATAACCCCCAAACTACTTACAAATCATTTAAAAAAAATCTAATACTAGCAGAATTTGAAAATTCATCTGCAAAGGTAAGCGTGAGCGTATTAATGCAACGGTTAAAAAAACGAGTCGGTCGGGTTGAACAGTAACGCGCAACCAGGCGCAAACACTTGCCTTAATTTTGTCTCCGTCGGGAACCTTCGGCGTCGTGCTGGTGCCCGTGCCCTGTCCAGCCCTAGTCTTTTGTCGGTACGTTTTCATGACTCCGCACAGGTAAGCCGATTTGTTTGACACGTGTTCCAGATTGGATTCCAAAAACTGTGTGAGTACGTTGAGCGCGCCGTCCACCGGGAACTCCTTCAAGGCGTCGAGCGCCCGCTCGTCCAGGTCGACGTGCGCCAACTTGCCCGTTTTGTAAATTTCGTCGAGTTTCGCGGCCACCTTGCCGTCGAGTCCGTAAGCAATGAGCTTGGCGAAGTCCTCCGTCCTCGCCGTGAATTCCATTTCCTCCTTGTTCTGTTTGTCTTCCATTTTTATTTCCCCATTCCCCTCGGCCATTGCTTCGCACAAAAAAACAGTTACCATTATAGACGCGAAATCACGATTCGCAATTATTTTCACTTAATCTACGGAACAAAAAAAACAACAACCAACAACGCTACGCGAGCAAAAAACGAAAAGCGATAGAATTCAAGCGAACGAAATCATCGCGATTAAACGATTAATTATCAGCGCTAAATGGGAACTAATTCGAATGGATCGGGGATAACGGCGTGGCAACGATAACGGCGATGTGTCGCGTTCGCGATCTGCAGAAAACATCGGATGAGCGGCGCAGAGCCGTTCGTATTTCGCGCGATTCCGCTCGCAACTTCACGGCGGACGGCGTGCGGCGCCAGATGCGCGGCCAACTTCGCGCGGTACGGCGTCCGCCGTCGAATCCGTCGTCAATTGTTCGGCGAGCGAAACAAAAACAAAAAGGAGAGGGGCGAAAAAAGAAAAATTAAAAAAAAGATTTGCAATTTTTGGAACTTGAACAGCAGTGTGGCCGGTCGACGATACGTCGTTATGTAACGCCGCACAAAAAAGCATTCAACCTAACCTGCAAAATTTGTCTCTGCGAAATGCGATTCGCGAAGGAGCGTCGATGTGCGAATTCGCGCGCGTTGCGAGTCTATGCGTGTCGGCTTTCAACTTTGGGGGGCGGGTTTTTTCGGCCGGATTTTGAACACACCGGTTGCACTGATCGATGGAAAAATACAAACACGTTCTAACACGCGTTTCGCGAAATTGTCCGTTTCGCGCATGTGCAAATTCCGTCGACGTCCCACGCACACGTACATGCACGTTTACGTAGTTGTACGGGTACACGTATTAATGGCAGAGTATGTGAGAATATATATATATATATATATATATAATATGAAATGCCTGAATTTATATATATATATATATATATATACGATTGTGTGTGTACGCGGAGAGAAAATACGAATGTTTTGCTTTTTTTTAGCAAACACGCCGTGGCAATCCGCCGAGAGTACTCGAGACAATTTTCGCGAAACTCGCAACGTGCGACTCGCTAATCACTCGACACATACGCCCCCACTGCAAATAACCCGATTCTATATCCGATGCCTGCAATACCTGATCGCGATGCATTTACTTGCACACACTTGAATTATGCAAAATAAAAAAAAAGGAAAAATGATAAATAAAGAGAGATAAATAGCATTAAAAAACTTTTAAGAAGGAAATGACGAAAGCGACACATGGGACACTCGGAATTGCACGTTCGATACAACGGCCGGTACTTTCCCGCGTGTTGCAAATTCGCGAATCTGAAAATTTGCACTTTTTTTTTGCGAAGAACGCGGAATGCACCGCGGAATACACGCAGACTGGTCCGGCGATATAGACATTCGAACGAGTCGAGATTCGCGAAACCCGCGAAATTTCGCATCAGCGTTGTGCAAAAATTTGCAACGAGCAGGCCGCCACCATTTTGGTTAAGCGGCTCGGCGGTTACGCGGCAAAACCTACGGAGCCACGCGTTTCCGCGAAACGTATCGCGCGCGCGGCCAAAAGTCAACGGCCGAATTGGCGAGTCACCGCGCGACCGGTGCACGCGGCGCAGCGCGAAGTCCGCGCCGGTCTCGTTAGGCCGCGCGGCACGCGGAGCACTTTGCGCGGCGCGAAAAACGCGCGGCCGCCGCGCGGAATCGTGCGGTCGTGGCGACCGCACGGTCACACGTACCTCAGAAAAGGGCTGGAGCGCGGTCCGCCTGCGAGGAAATGGCGACAGACGTCAACGTGATTCGCGAAGTGCACGGGGTTCACAAAACGACGCGCAAAGATACGCTCGAACCCAGCGCTGGCGGGCTCGAGTCGTTGGCCATTTTCTTTCGGGCGCCTTCGCGAATTCTGATTGGCCCGTGCAAAAACCTCACAAGAATAAGAACAAAAAGGAAGCGCGCGACGCACCGAGGGAGAGAAACGGAGACAGATGGATGGAGCGAGAGAGAGAAGGAAGGACACGCCGACTGGCGAAGACAGAGACGGGCGCACCGAAGGAGGGAAAAAAAGAAAGAAGAGGCGAAAAAAAAGGGAACGTGAAAAAAAGGGAGACAAAAAAACGCCGGCCTCGTCCGTTCTGCTCGGCGACTCGGTTCGGTTCTGTGCCGTGCAATATGCACTTCGCGAAGAATAACGAAGAACAACGAACCGCCGCCAGGCGTCAACCCTTTCTCGTGCACGCCGAATTTCGAATTTTTTTGCCCGGCCGGGTGGGAGAAGGAAAACAGGTGTTGATTTGTTTTTTTCTCCCCCCTTCCTCCCTTTTTTCTCTTCTGTCCATTCTTTTCTCCGTTTCGCTCGTCTGCTTTTTTTGCGAGCCGAAGAACAAATTGGTTGCATTGTGTTTCGGAATATATTTTTCTTTTTTTTTTGCTTTTTTTTTTTTTTTTTTTTTTGTTTTTTTTTTCTCTTTTTTTCGGCGGCTGGGTAATTTTGCAAATGTTGGCCGTGAGGCTAGACCGGCGGAGCGCGGGGAGAAAACATAATAGAAATAAAGTCACGGAAAGCGGGCAAATAAATAAATAAACACAAAAGTGAGCTAGAAAGCGAACGCAGACAAACGAAGTGAAATGAATTGAAAAAGGATAGACGCTCGTCGTCGAGTGCACATATACGTATATCATTTTTACTCTGTTTACCAGTGTATGGTAAGAGGACTCGCGTATGAGGGATCCAGAGAGAGCATCTACATGTACAAGTTTCTACACAAGAGCGGTCTCGGGGTTGGTTCGATCCGACACACCGCGGGCGCCGCGTGTGGCTTGTTTACAACTATCAATATACCTGATCGATTGGCGAACTGAGTCGTGTTTTGGCCGCAACTCGGAACAATTTGCACGAGAATTGTCGAACACAGAACTAATATCAATCACTGTACGACGTCAAGGTGCGCGAAACATATTACAGAGTCCGCGTCGAGCGTTTATCTTCGCGCTCTTTCTCTTTCCTTATCTCTTTGTCGCTCGTTCCTCTCCTCCGTTCGCTTATACCGCGCACTTTGCAAAAGCGACGAACTTTTTCTGGACAGATGCGTCTGTGTGTATGTGTGTACGTATATACACGTATGTGAATGCGTATGTATGGCTGCGACGACGGCAACCGACGAACTCAAAATAACTCAAATGTCAAAGAACGACGAACAAAAAAAAATGTTATGTGTATACACGCGGGCGCACATACATACAGCGTACTGAACGTATTAATGGTGTTTCGGTGAAAAACGTTTGTCCGAAAAATCCACGAGCACCGCCGTTGTTGTTTGGAACTTTTGGCTTCCTTGAGTCGAATAAACTAAACAATTTAACCGAATGTTGTCGCGGCGAAATTTCGAGACTTGTAGGCACTTTGGTAGTTAGTGTTATAATATTGCGGTATAATGTGATGACGACGGCGGTGAATGGAGAATAAAGGTCCGGGCACAGCGTTTTGATAGCGTGTAGTGCCTACATAGCCGTAATGCATAAATTGGACTGCCTCGGCGCGAGAGCGGTGCAGCGGTGCAAGCCCTATAACGCCAAACCAGTTTGCCTGCGAGTCGCGCTCCAATCCAATCCGATTCAACCGCTCGCCTCTCTTCGCGGGATACACGGGCCCCGCCTTAAACAGGACCGTAGTACGAATTTCGTAAATTAAGACAGTCGACGGACGCGCTCGGGAGTCGCCCCGCTGCCTCGCCGAACAACACGAACGCGAGGGCACATTTTTGCGCGCATTCGGCCGCTTTTCGGCGCACCGCCGAACCAATCCCTTTGTCTCGCTCAGCCTTCGATCTCGCCTCGTTATCATCGCGCGCCGATCAATAATCTTATTTGCGTTATTACATTCGCGCGCATTTATCGTCAAAAAATCTTCGCGCCGTCGTGCCTTCTCGCTCGCTCGCGCGGTCTAGTCGCGCCCTCTCGCTCGCCCTTCTTTTCCGGGAATTTTCGCGTTTTATTTCGACTACGCTCGCCGTCTCTGTCGCGCGCGCGCGCGCCCCGACCGCGGCGTCGCGCTCGCTTATCCCCACCCCCCACCCCCCTATTGCCCGTCGCCGAATTATATAATAACCGCTCGGTCCCCAAAAACCCGGCGCGTCGTTCGACAAACGCGCTCGAATTATGTAAACGCGCTTTATGGATTATTAATTGCGCCCGATAACGCGGTCGCGCCGAGATAAACGCTATTTTGCGTGTCGCGCGAGAAAACAACTCGCCGCGATCGTGAGATGCGCGCCGCGCGTTCGAACGCGGAATGCCCAATTGCGCAACGCCGGCGAATAAATGTATTACGCGGTTAAACAGTAATTACAAGCGTACGGCCGGTACGCTCGGCGCTGTATTTTTCAATCGCTTATCGCCCGGCGTTGTTACGTAAGCGAGAACGCCGACCGATACGTAGACGTCGTCCCGACGACGTTTCATGTTTTCATTTGTCCCGCCGTGTAACGAATTTGGAATTCGCTCGGTCGCGACCATTGACAGCGCCCGATCGGCGGATTTTAATCGTCGAATCCGGTGCCGCGGGAAGGGGAAACGGGGCAAAAAAGTAGCGATCGCTTGCAACAGTCATTAACATTTTTCACCGTAAAATCCATTGTGAATCATTCTAACTGTGCATTGCTATTTTTGCCGGCATAAAAACATCGGTACTTAGACGACCGGTGCGCGGTGTCGCTCGGATTATGAATCAACAGTTATTGCATCAATCGCGCGGAATTTCTCGATCCGTTCGAACATTCGAACAGCCGTCGAGGCGCGTTTTTACACGCAAGATCGTTTGGAATTTTGGATCGATGGTACGATTCGAATTTGTATTTCGAGGAAACGGTTAAAGAAACGTAAATATTGCTAACAATCGGGAGGTCGTGTTTGTAAACAACGCGAACGGACGGATTAATAGCGAGGGAAAATTGTCGGAGGGTCGATCGTTAACGTTCTCGGCGATTATTGTTCGGGCGGGAGGAAAGCATTAGCGAGTCGAACTATGCATCTCGTCGAATCAGACAGATAAGGATCATCGCGTCGACTAAGTAGATACGAACTTCCACGAAGCCGACGTCGCCTATTCATAGACGCGACGCGGCACGCGTTGTATTCACTTTTACAGGTTATGTATACCACAATTTTACCGCGACGATAAACATCTCTTCGTCTTCGATCGCACTTTTGTCGGCGTCATTTTTCGGCTTTTCACGGCGCCGCTTGACTTCTTTTCAGCGATTATCGGATTTTCGACGAAATCTGCGACTTTTCAACGAACCCCGTAAAAGCCATCGAAAGAAGAACCGGCCGATATTTGACAGTGCTCGGAATTGAAACATGCCGAGAAATTACGGCTTTCGCGATGATTGAACTTGTTGCTCGTTTACAGACGCATTGTTGGGATAGAAATTTGGAAGTAATAAAAGAAATTTTGAAAAAGAAGAGCAATTGTTTAATATTAATTGAATAGCGTGGTGGATAAAGAATTTGCTGTTAAAAGTATTAATATTTTCGAACAACCTAAAACTAAAACCAAAAAAATTGCATATATTCTATGACTTACAATAAAACAATAAAAATTTATTTCCGTTTATTTATATATTGATATTTTCAAAAACGTTTATAATAAAGAATTAAAGAAGGATAATAATAGAAAAAACATATCCGGTTGTTATGCAAGGGTTTAGCAACTGCAAACACATTTTTTTTCGTGAAGAATAATATATTTTTGCTCATTTCTGCGCTGAATGTGCAGAAATCGTAATATTTGATTGTTATAACAAGCTTTTTATAAAAGTTCATTAATTATATAGAAAAATCCCTTTTAATTAAAATAAATTGTGTTAATTCCTGGTGTCGGGATTACTTTATGAATATTAAATTATTCACTAAACGTATACATGTATATTTCAATCTCCTCTTACTTCCCCCGCGTACTTGTTATTGACCGTATTTTTAAATAATTAGCGAAATCCTCGCGTATTGATTATTCTATTTTCATGCTATTCTATATGCCACAATACGAAAAATCACCAAAAAGAATAATAATTATATTTACGGGACATTATGGAAATCGACAATTTTCTAACAAAAAAAAAAAAAAAAAAAAAAAAAAAAATACAAATATTTTTTTTTCTTTAAATTTACCTTTGTTGATTATTTTATTTTATACACTATTACCTACATTACTCATA
>JABFQC010004798.1:0-12300 GCA_022817085.1 Psilanteris sp. ZL-2020
TTATTATTTATTACGGCATTAAGATTAACGCCCGACAATTAAAAAAAATATTACGCGCGATAATGACTTTATACGTCATAATTATCGATTATTTCATTTAATGTTGTAACTTTATATTTATGCCGTTGGTATATTTTCAAAAAACGAACATAACTATATCTCTTTATTTGTTGTGTTATTTTACAAGAGAGTTGGTGTGTAGAAATTCTGATGACGACAAAAAAAAAGACGCGAAGAGCTTGCAACCCCCTTACCCAAGAACCGACGAGTAAGTTATAAGATCGTTAACCCCAACCTTCTCACCAAGTATTTAAAGTATTTCATAGAATATAAGATTTTAAGTGTCATAGAAAGGACATCACTTTTCTCTATTGATTATAAGATTATAATCACATTTTTCATCGAGTTATTCGAATTTTATATTAGAATTGAATTGAAACTTTTTTGACCAACAAAATGCACAAGTTTTATTAATTGAGCACAACCAATTTCGTTGTCCGCTGAATATTAATTTGTTGTTATTGCGCGAGAAAGCGGATACTTTTGTTTTTTAATTCGATGAGAATTATACATTTTGCATAGCACACAATAAACTTTCGGCATAAACAATTCGAAAAATTATTATGTCAATGTAAAAGCTGCAAAAGCAACTTTGAGCAATTAACGATTTTACGAGAATGATTTTCTAAAATTGTTTACGAGCTTTTCGATATTAAAATATGCCGTCATTAAAACAAAACGTTCAATATTATTTCAATGTTGAAATTTGCGTCATTGGAAAAGTTATTTGTCCATTACAATATTTTAATGTAATTTTCCGGCAAATAAGAAGCGTACGAAAGAGATGATACATAAATAAAGTTAATCAACTTTATAAATGGAGAAATAAAATTAAAATGAAATACATTATTGAGTGCAGAAATAATATAAAAAAATGAAATCATTTCATTTGATTTAATAATGCTAATTTATATTTCCGTTTTATTTAATTTATTAATAATACAACATTTCATCTTTCGATTAAAACGAGGACGTTGTCTATATACGTTTATTAAACTCGATAAATTAATTTAAAAATAAGAAAAACGCATCAATCATGTAGTTGTAATTAATTTCATTCGACATTTTAAGGGCCGGTTTCTCTACTGTAATTTTACGGAAATTAAGTTGTCGCTAGTATTATCCAAGTTGCGTTGTCGCTACATTTACGCGAACTTCAGTGACAGTAGGGTAACTACCACAAACGTCACGTTTTGAGAAATCGATTTTTAAATCTCGTTTCGCTTGACAAAGTTGCTCTTTATAGTCGTTTGTTCGAGAAATACCGATTTTCTGCGAAAAAGGAATAGAATTCCACTTTTTTATATGAGCAAGGTGTTACAATTAATGAAGCTGAATTTAAAAAGCGAAGTACAACTATATACTAGTCATTGAATAAGTGAAAACTCAGAAATATAGAATGTCATAAATTACATTTCATGGACTTAAATACAAATTGAGTTAGTGATATAAATTGGAATTAAATTTAATAAAAAGTATGAATTTAGGTTTTTTTAATATAATTGTGTATAAAGATATGTGTTTAAATTGAAATATATGACATTTATTATAAGATGATTGATCTATTCTTATAATAATATTCTTATAATAAAAACAAGAAATTTTAATAGAGTTAAATATAATTTTAATATAAATTCTATTTGTTTATTTATAGTTAAAAGATAATAAAACGTGCTTGTATTTATAGCAGTAATTTCAGTACAAAATTATTACATACACATTTCACGCAGAACGGATTTAACAAACAAAATTTTATTAAATAATCTGAAACTGTAGTCATCACGACTAATAAAACTTACAAGTCATAATGACTAAACCTGCGGATATCTACGTGTAAATCTTAATGAAGCGTCATTTACATTTATTGAGCAGTATCTCTTTTGTGGCATTGCTTTGTAAACTATGTAAAAACAGTTTATTGAATTGCTTACAGTAATATGAAGAAGATTTAGACATTTTTATAACTCAGATTTATAACTAAATAAATTGTTAAGATAAAATAGATCGGTCTATAAATATGCATCAAAAATGATTCGTTCAGGCTTTTATGATAATAAAGTAAGTTTGATTTGACTACTTTATGCAGATTATGTGATATTTATATACGGAATGTATGTATATATAATACTTTGTTTGTGTTCGAATTTAAGTATGATATCAAATATGATTAAAAAAATTAACTTAATTTTTGTAGTAAATTAAATTAAACTCCAATTAATCACTAAAAACAATGTATTATTATATCTTCTTAAGTATTTTTATCCAATAGCTTCATATAATTAATCTGCTTGATAAAGCATTGATTAATTAGCAATAATGCGATGTTATTAAGATATCTTCAAATTACAAAAAAAAGTGCATAAAGGTTTCTTTCATATTAGAAGTATTTTTAAATTTGTAATGACGTTGATAATTAAATTAAAAAAAAATTCTATTTACTACAAAAAATTTTACTAAACAAATTCACCTTTAAATTAAAAAATGTATCCAATATATTTTGTTTAAACGTTACTTTTATTTATAAGAAATAAACTTATATGCTTATCATAAATAAAAATTGCTCTAGTCGACACTTTATGTATTTATTAACTCCTTATACATTAAATTAATTTGATTGTATCGAACAATTTGATCTTAACGACAACCTTATAATTAAACAAATATAACAAATATCGACTTCAGTTACTGTTAAACATGTATTGGTTATGTTATACCTACTTTTATTATGCACCCTCTTTTCGAACGAGACAATATGTACGTAAGAATTATTCCGCAGCATCAAACCCGTACAATAGTAAAAAAAAAAAAATGATATTCGTGGTTGAAATATGAATCTGGAAATTAACATGGAAGAAAACAAGTCGATCGTTTAGCCATAATTCGCTCATCGACGCAGTTACGTAAGTCGCGGAGAAATTAAATAGAGAAACTGAAGAGTCGCGTGATACCTGCAGAAGATAAGCGGATCGCAATTACGAGGCTTAACGCTGTACGACGTGTCCGGAATGCGTTCTCGGGTATATATATCCCAGTGCAAAAGGTTAATGCAATTGTGCTAGATAAAAGTTTTCAAACTTCTCTTATCACATACGGCTTCATGGAAATGAATGAACAACTTTTACAAATGCGCTTTACTTTTGTATTTGCATAACGTCGACCAGTTCTTTTAATTAAAAATCCTATTCCAATGTTACAATAAAAATATATTAAATAAGTTTATACCAAATAAAGGGAAATTGATAAAATCTTCGATCACATAGGTTCAATGTAAGGATTTGAACACCGCTTTTGTAACGCACATTTTATCTACATGTATATATATATATAAGAGTTTATATATAAATACGTCGATTGTGTCTTTATTTTATTGTGTACAATTCTTTTGCGATAAAATACGAAATATGGAATCAAGTCATAATAATATTACCTTTATTAAACCGAAATAATTATATAACATTTAACCGTCATAGATTTGAATAATTCAGGAATACGATGTACGTAACTTGTAAAAAGAATAAAATATTATAAGAAACGGTACTTCGCGTAATAGAATTTTTAAAATATTGTAGCATTTTATGTTTGAAAAACGCGTTATCAATCTTTTGCATTTGGAACGTTATTTTTGACAGTGTATACATACGTATATTGAAAAGAATTTAATTTAATTTTATTAGTACAACAGGAATTCATTTTTCACAACGAACGCCATATTTTTATTTTTATATATAATATAAATTATATTCACTTTTTCAACGTCAGAATTGTTTAATTAAATACTGCTGCTTTAATCAAAACAAAATTTATATGTATAATTTTTTTTATTTTTTTCATCAGAATATCTCCTGACAATGTTAATCATAATAGCAGAATTTTTTTTCTCTCTCTTTACGGTAAGAGGCCTTTTACTCGCGCATTTTTGCCTTTATGAAGAACACACGAATTATACGTTAAATAATTATGTTATATATGAACTTAACCTTTTGTTTCTTAATAGGACATTTAAATTAGTTTTATCCACAGAAGCAGTTGATATTTTGTTCAGAATGTTCAGACCATAAAGACACGAACGTTTCGACTTTTAACATTGCGAAAGAGTTGCAAATCGATTTGATTAATTAAGGCGGCAACGTAATTGATATTTCTATGCACTTGAAGTTATACCAGCAGTATTTACGGGCTTCTGCTAAACTGCATCGGGTAAAAAATTTTCGTAAAATCTCCGAGACATTTTTTAATTAACTGACGCGTTCAAGCCAATTTTACGACATTTTCGTAAGTCACTTTTGTTACCTGCGGTTACTCAACTTTTATTTTAACCGTGCCATAAAAATATTACTATACACTTGACATTAAAACATTTTGTGGGTTAAAAGTGCCTTCTTACCGCTCCCAATCCCATCCTTCTTAAACGTACGTAATTACAGTGTTTTCGTGTTTTAACCCAATAAAATATTTGACTGTTACGGCAAAGCGATGATTTGTTTGTCAGAAATAAAGTGGTTGTAAATTTCTATATTTGTTACGACTAATTGCAAATTTACAAATACCGGAAATTCGCCATAATTGCGTTGTCTCTTTCTCATACTCATACGAAGCGTACATAAAACTGGTACATGACACATTAGTATTCACTCCCGGCACGAACGGCATTTTAATTTCAACATTTTTATTTATAAACCGAGAAAATTACTCAACAATTTTTTGTGCACGTTTCCTGCGCTATTTTCATTCATTAAATTAACACTAAAACTAAAAGTAACATAAAAATAACAATATCATATTGTTTGAGAAATGCCACGAGAAATATTAAAATTACAAATTTTTTTTACATAGATTATTGACTTTTGTATATAAATATCTAAATTTTATTATATCTTCCTCATATATTCGTCATATGTACGCTCTTTCTCAGTATAGAGAAAAAAGTTTTGCATACAAATTCAAAAATCAAAAAGTGAGAACTATATGAATATTATAACAAACTGTAATATAATTAAATGTAATGAAATAAAAGAGAATATTTTTGGTTTTTAATTATAGTATCAAATATTTATTACTATATGAACAATATTAAATATATACAAATTTTTACAATTTATAACATTAAATTTAATATTATCTTGTATACATTACTAAAACAATTATTGTGTAATAATATGACATTTTTATACCGTCGATTTTTGCAGTGTAATAAAAACAAAATCAATAACATATTTATAATAAAAAAATTTACATACTTTACCTTTTGAAAACAAAAAATTGAATAGAATGTGCATTTAATTTTGATCTATTTTCAATATCATTTTCAGTCCCACCGTTTGAGTGTAAAACTTTTACGTACCTGGAACAAACAAGAAAAGTATACATTAATAACGTGCGTATAATATATACACTTATTATATATACAATATAAATATATATAATATTTTTAATTTAAACCAAACAAAATAGATTATTTATTATATTCATATGAATTGACCTTAGGAAATAAATAAACAAAGAAACCGAATACTGACTTGTATTTGTACGCAGAAGTTTACGAGTTCAATTCCTGTTTAAAGTTTGGGTACTTATTTTATTTTTTGAATAAAATATGTTTATAACGGACAAAATTATCAAAAGAAAATCTTTAATTGGAAACGTAAGTTGAATCTCAAATAGTTTTCTAGTTAAATTTAAAAACTTTAAACTTTTTATTCATAATTACTTTAAACAATGTACAAACGGTCACGTATTATTATTATTATTATTATACATTCGAGTTGTTTCATATATTATATAGTATACGCTAGAATAATTAATTTTGAATATTTGTAAAAATAGTTTGTAAAATTGAGATTTTATTTATAAACTTGTATTACATTACTTTATTCATTATATCATGCAAATATTTCTCTTTCAAAGGTGAACTTTTTGAATAGCTTATTTCAAGCTTATTGATTTCTCCGACTATCCTTTTCAGACTCCTAAAAAGTTACATTTTATTGGTAATAAAAGAGTATTTAAATATTGTACACGGATAATATTATTTTATATTATATAATTTAATCAATATATAATTAACAATACAACATTCGTCGTTTATTTAAGTTCATTTAATTATATCAATTATACTTATTAATTAATAACGATATTTCATACGCGCAGAAAAAATGTAATAAAAATCACATTTAAATATGATTATTGGATTAAAAAATGTTCATAATTAAAACAACTTATAAAAAGAAACATTATATATAGTAACTGTTGACAACGTGTTAGTATGTATCATGTAAATGTTAATAATACAATACAATTTTCTGTTTGTAATGTAAGAAAATCGATTAAAAATAAGGGACGTTTTCAAAGTACAAACTTTTGTCCTCGCGGATGCATTAAAAATCATTTTTTCAAATTTGTTAATTCTCATCCACATTGTAAAGAAAAGTCCTCTTATCTTTATGCAGTCAATAAACAAATTAATTTATGTTAAGAATAGGGTGCTTTGTTACGTCGATACGTTGCTGACTCGAGTTAAAGTAACCCTCGAGCCACCCCCGTCAGCATCTTTTCCTTGTACCAGTCTCCCACCCTACTACTCATACTTCCACGCTTGTTCAACCAAAGCGTCTTTACAAAGCAATGTAAAGGGTTGCGATTCACATTAAAGCCGCTGTTACGACCCGATTTCACGTTATGAGGTCTACTGAATACACAATTGTAATTCAGTAAAAGAGTTTTCAAAGGCACGCTACATTTGAAACGTGTACATACGTTTGTAATGCGATTTGCAATATTAACTGTCAGTCGTTTCTTATCAAAACAACTTTTTTTTATTATCAGTACACATCTTTTCTCGTCATTAATTCCTTTCAAAACGAACTGTTTGTTTGGAAATGCAACGGTTGTTATATAGCAAAATTTCAAAAAAATATATATATATATATATATATATATAATAATAAACGGAATACGACTTTGCTTTTCATACCATTATTTTATGCTTCAAAAATAATTATATCAACATTTGCACCTCGGATTCATAATTTATATTGATCGAGATTAATTATAACAATATTTTGTTCAATTATATAGTTATCGTGTTGGAAATAATTATTTACATATATAGATTTTTAAAAATTATAAGCAATACATTTATTATTTTCAATGGTGTTTATTTTTTGATTTTCCATTTAAGGTTTTATTTATTGAATTCATCTTTGATGTTTACTTCTCTATATAACTCGTAAAAAAGGCACGAAAACATCGCTTACGTAATTCGTGTGCAAAATCAATATACTCGTAGTGGCTATAAAAATTGGTTGTTTAACCGATGATCGAACGAGTCGTTTATCGTATATTTAAAATCTTTCAAGTTGTTCGAGTGGGTTATTGAAATTTCATTAATGTTAAGCGATTTTATAACTAAATATTATTTCACGATCTGGACTTCTGCCATTCGAATGTTGGCAGATATTCGTTGCCAATAATTTCGAAGGATAAATGTATAAAATTCGAAGTCAATTTGAATGTCTATGCCTCTTATTATTAAATGATACATTTTAGATATACATAGGTAATTATTTTATTGCATTAAAACAATAATAATATGGATTAATAAGCATAATAGATTCTCGAATAACACACTTGGAAGAAATTACTTTATTTTATATATATAGAAAACGAAATATATAAATAATAAAAATGTCATTAAATTTTCTGACAATTCGATCGATTTGCTGTTATAATAAAGTAACTGCGCGAAAAGATGTATTTTCAAGAAATATAAAACATTATATTCAGCAAAACGTATAAAGTAAGCAATTATTTATGCGAAAAAGATATTTAAAATATTATTCTATTATTCGATTAATTAATATTGTATTAAATTTCGATTTAATATTGTTATCTTTTTTTGCATATATATCGCAGAAAATGTCTACATTAAGTTCCAAACTCTCCAGTACCTTAATTCATATTTCATCCACATATATACATACATTAAGTGTAATATTTTTCAAAGCATTAGGTGAATAGGAATTCAGTATTATATGCATTAATTTTAATGCACGTGCCTGAAATGAACTTCCAGCGTACTGGAGTTAAAATACAATATTTTCGTTGACTGAGTAAATTTAAATGTCACCATTAAATTAAAAAATTTAATTTACAAAATTATTATCGTGCAACTTTTTTTTCCTGCTATTTTTTTCTTTTCCGAAACTTCTAATTTAATTTATAATTTAAAAGTAATAGTGTAATAAAGTAAATATAAAATTTCCGAGTTAAAATGCAAATTACGTATCTGCAGAATATATTCACGCAAGAAGAAAAGTATTTTAAAGTTTTAGAATTCGTTGTATACGTAAACGTACGGTATTAATTTAACCAAGAATCCGAATGTTATAAAGAAAGAATCAAACGCAGTCGTTACAGTCGAAATAATTAAAAAAGATTCTTTTATTATTTAAGTCCGCGTGCGACGTTCCACGCTCAAATATTTGTTTAATAATTAAAATTAATTAACGAAATTGAACTACTTGTTTATAGCAATGCCAATGCAATTAACGGTATATTAGTTTGAGAGCTAAATCAACTGTAGTATAATTGTTTACTTCTGTTTTAAATCAAATGAATAAAATTAAAGTAATTAGTTTTTTATTAATTAATTATATATGCAATTAAAGCGTTAGACAGTAATTACTGAATTTAATTTGAAATGAATTTGCATATATATATATAGACGTACGAAATTATCCGATAAGAAATATATACCGTTAAAAAAGCAACCCTATATTGTATTGTTATATTATGTCGTGGTTGAATAATCAATACTGTCAATATTCTATGCAATAATTTTGTAAGCAACGGACGTACAATTCTATAATTATTTCTTATAATCATAGACATAAAATTGATAGTACAAGCTAAAGCAGCTGCAAGCGAATATTTAATATTCACTTGAATCGTAAAGTAAAAATGGTCTACGTGTGCATTTATGATACTGCGGCTTAGAGAAATGATTATTTTCTGAGAAAATTGTTAACTTTTTTAGTACCTGCTTTACAATGATTATTTAGTGGTCTAAGTTGATGCACGGAACTTCGTGATATTGCCGAAAGTTTTTGCGATTAATTAAATGTGATTGGTCGACTGGCCATCCATTATCAACGTCACTCCAGAGACACATTTAATACGACTAAGTCCAGATACATAAGCTGTTTCGAATATAATTACGTCCAATTACGACGCTAATATGTCGCTTTGATGTTCGTAGATATTCCAACATTAATTTAATCCATACGACAATAATTCAAAACTATTTAAAATACTTATTTACGATTCATACTTTTAATTAAGCTCCTTCTTTAATTAAAAGATACTTTGAAAAATCATAAAGTATATATAAAATAAATTTACGAAGGAAAACGCATAAATGACGCGACGCCAATGTACACATTTTAATGCTAACTTTGATTTTGATCGAATAAAAGTAGTCAACAAATATAATAATCATAATAAGTTGATCATTTATAATTCGACTGGAATATGATATTATAAAGTATATGTTCGTGTAAGTGTGTAATTCAGATTTGAAAATGCGTCTGATTTAAAATCCAAAATACGCACGTTTGGCATGTTAACTCGGTCGCGAACTGACGAAAATTAACGTTTGAGAGTAAAAATCATCTTTGAGGAACGGGGTCATTCTAAACTGACCTTTGCTCTAAATTTGGTTCGGTCGAGCTTTAGAATTTTCATCCGAGAGAAAATGGTTTCAAAAATATATCACAATATCGTAGTTTCAATAATGTAATATAAATGTATAGAAAGAAAGAAATTAAATTAAAACATATAGGATTATTATATATATTAATATACATTATAATATTATGCTGGCATTAATATTATCCATTCAATCGTTATGCATACATCATTTTCGTTTCATTACAAAATTTTACTTTTTCTGATTTTTGAGTAATTACGATCAAGTACGTGCGATAATTACATTTTATATAATTATAATTATAAACATTATAATAATTAATAATTAAATATAATCATAAAAATTAACAAAATTTAAAAGAATGAATTTCAAAAACAAACAAGATAAGAAATGTTTATTTTTGAAATTAATTTTTTTTAAATTGTGTTAATTTTTTATGATTATATTTAATTATTAATTATTATTATTATGTTTAAAATTGATATTACCACGATTGACAAAATATTTGAATTATCTTCTCAAGAGATGTTTATAAATTATTTCATAAATAAATGTATTATTTGCGCTTCAGAAAACTTACACTTATCAATATAGCTTCTTAAATGTACGTATATATATATATATGAGAAGTGCCTGTTTAAAATGTGTAGCATCGAGCCTAGAGCTCCTTAGATACCTCACCCCAACGTACTTCGAAGTATACCATAGAACGTTCGACCGGGGACATGAAAAGTGTTCTTGCTTCATGCATATTTTATATGTATAAATTGCAACTTATTTACAACTTTATAAAGCAATTAAAATATGCGACGATTACACACACAAACCTTACTGAAATTATGTAATTCCTTATACAAAAACATATAATAATGTATAAAAAGTTTTCAACTTTATGTAAAAAGTTATTAGTTTAAACAATAAATTTAATTTGGTTACAAGTTTTAAATATGTACGCAAAAGTTCATAACGAATATTAAATTCGAGCGGATTAAAGGAAAACAAATATTCTTAAATAAAATTATACAAATGAATGTAATAATTTTAATAGAATATTTCATGATTGTTTTATTCAATGCGATATAAGATTAAATTACTCCCACTGTCGTTTAAAATGTAATTAAACGTAAACGAAAAACAATAAAATTAAAAATAAAAGTAAACGATGTTTGGCGGGCTTAAAATTATTGATTTGAAATTCGTATTAAATGTAATGTACACGAAATGTCGGCACGTAGTTGGATTTCAGGAAATAAAGTCGTTTATTCGTAGCGATTAATCCGGACTAATTCAAGTAAGTATATATTTTAAAAAAAATGCATCCACTGTGGCGAGCATTTTCGAATGAAACAGTTTCAATGAAGATTAAGCTTGTTGTTAGGGATTTTACACGTTGACTAATAGTATTATCGAGTAATAATAAAAGTGCAAATATATTTATAACCGTGTCATTATTGCATAATCGCGTAATTACAATGTCATTGGAAGTTATAGATTTTTAAATTAAACGCGTACAATTAGTTTTTGTATTTAATAAAACAACAAGATTGGACGAGGCAATATTTGAACAGCGGTAATAATTTATTGATAAATATATATATGTTAACTTTGAATTATATTTCTTCGATAATATTATTTTAAAAATTGTACGGAATCACTGAATAATTTACGCAACAGACCTCGTGCTAATTTAACCGCCTTGTCTATTATATTACATAATCGTGCTGTAAAAATAATAAAATTCATTTACAACGAACGTTCATTGTTTAATCACCGTGTGTAGTTGCGAAAGAAATTTTGATGGCAAATATTATACGTCTATTTGTTTATTTATTTTTTATATATATATATATATATATATAGATTTAATTTTATAAAATCATAATTTATACATATATGTATATAAATTACAAAGCACGATAATAGCAAAATGACGGCTAAACAAGGGGAAAGCGAAAAATCGGGAATAAAAGAATAATTTGCATTAAAAAGGAATGCGCGTCGCGCGATATTGTCTTATCTTTAAGTGTTATTATTTTTCGTCCGGTTTACGTGCAATATTATGTTTCGCTGTTTCTTGAGTTTAAACGAAGACAAAGGAGGATAGATACTGCCGTGGGATCGCGATAACTTTGCAAAATACGAGTATCGCCTCCATGAATCAGGACACGAGAACACAAAGCTTGGATTATTTTGGACAATGGAAAATGGTTCATTCATTTATTTGCCATTGCGAAAATAAATTGTTTCTAATTTTCGCGAAATCAATCGCGTTATTTCTAAATAACATTATTTGCATTTTCGTATTAAGAAAACCATTAGAGTTTTATATTCGAAAAGTGGCGGGCTTTGTTGAATTCATCGACATCGTTTTATTTAGCGCGCGATGGAATTTATGGAATTTAATATAAAAAAAAAAAAAAAAAAAAAAAAAAAAAAAAAAAAAAAAAAAAACAAACAAAAAAAAAAAAAAAAAAAACACAACACTAAAAATCTCAGTCGATCATACATAGCAAAAAAGACAAATACATAACACA
>JABFQC010004799.1:0-12299 GCA_022817085.1 Psilanteris sp. ZL-2020
CCATCAACTATAGTTTAGTTGAAACAAATAACAAATTTATTCATATAAATACGAACCATGATAAAATGAATTTTATCAAATAGTTCTATGAACTATAAGTATTATTGAGATATCTAAACTAGTCTGCTATGCCATGTAATAAATTGAACTATAAAATTTAGTTCCCTGTACACGCAACTATTATTAATAGTTAAATCAACTATATTATAGTTCGCAACACTACACGGAGAGAATATTTGATTGGAATAAATAAATAAATATGTGATTTAAATACATGTTTTACTGAATCAGTCAAACATTTATTTAACTTAAAACAATGTTTATTAGTTACAACTAAACATTATTCTCCGTGTATGATTTCTGTCAGTGTGGATATTGAATAATTATTTTTGCTTATAGGAGCTTGTATTTATTATATTAACCGATTAATATACAAAATGGAAATATTGTTAATATATATAATAAAATAGTTTCGTTACACTCGTTTAATGTAAAATGTTAAAACATATGTACATATTTATTAAAATATTATACACGTAATTTTGTATTAATGAATCTCTGTGAAAGCAATAACATTCTAAAAGTGTTTTTTCAAATATTTTTATATTCATTTAAGAGTTGTTTAATACGATCGTCCGTACATCTAAATGGAATGTTTTTTTTAAAAATATGACAAATTATTCCAAAAAGTTTCTAAAACATTTATCATAGCACTACTTTTCTAAAGTGATGTTTATATAAGTAAATTGAGAGTAATATATACTCTAACCTGATTTTATTATGACACTGACAAAAAAATATAATAAAAGTTATTATTCCTATAATAACTTAGGGACAAGTGTGCAAATATAGTAATTTATATCACAGAAATAAAGTAAATTCAATCAGTATATTACTATTTTCAACTATTTTAAATGATAAAATTCACTATATTTGCACACTTGTCCCCAAGTTATTATATAAATAGTAACTTTTATTATATTTTTATCTCAGTGTACTAAATTAAAATAAAAATATCAAAACTATAGAAAACAACAATATTTACAATATCTTATAGTAAAAAATAATGTATGATTAGAAAAGTTACGTTAGTAGTATAGTAATTTAGCATTGTTTTTGTTTCGATATCCTTTTCGAATGCTAAATATATAGTAATGTTTAATATAACTTTTTTCTGTGTGTATACCAAGTTTTTGTGTGATTTCCATTAGGATTAATTTATTGATAACCAATAAGCATCGCGAGCCTTCACTTGACACAAAACCGGTACAATACTTACTGAAAATGAGTAGAAGAATAATAAAATGACATGTCAAAAAAACTCGCGAAAATGTACACATACTAAAAACGAGATGAAACACATTATATGTTTGTACTTGTTGATCATACGTTCTGACGGAATCTTTGATGATGTCTGCCCCACGTGTAGGCGCGGTCCTCTCATCCCCTAAACTTCCCCAATTTGCAAGCGATCACAACCGAATTGTCCCGAGAATAGTCGACTTGATTCACGGTAGCACAAACTCAACTTAAATTGCTATGTTCGCATGCGCTACTCGATCAATACAGTTGCTCATCCAAACGTAAAATTCACCGCGAAATATAATTGAGAGATGAAGTGCAATTTTATGAAAAACCTGCGATGTCGTTAAACATTGAATAAAAACCAATTTAATTTGTGGATTCATATTAATTAGTTAATTTTTTTTTCTTTAAGAGTATTATTTTCTTTATTACTCTATTATTACTCTATTATTACTATTACTTCTTTAAATATTAAATATTATATGCATTTTTTATTTATTGTATTCATTATATAATAATGTTGATATTAATAAATAACTAATATTTTTATTACATTCGTTTAGACATAAAATTTTAAATTATAAATAAAACTTTACGAAGATGATTATAAACAATTTTGAAGTTTACAATATGTCAAGTATAGACATTTACTTATTATACATTTATGTATAACTAGTAATAATTTGCAAGGGGTATATTACAAAAGTACAATAGTTCAGGTTTAATTTAAATTTAAGTTCACATTATACTATATTTGTTATATTTTAGATTTAGTTAGAAAATAAATAATTATTGACAAGATATTTTATAATTTTAACATCCTTTTATAATTGTCTTTGTTATTATAACAGTTTATATCAAATACTAATATGAAAATATTATAAAAGCACATTTCTATAAACATATCATTTGTTTACTAATATTGTCTAAATTTTGCTTAATAAGATAAATTTTACATATTGTATAAACAAATATATATATATATATAAATTGTTAAGTTGTTTAATCTTATTATTACACTTTAAAACCAGTTTTTAATGGAAAATTACTTAAATTAAATCTAAAACTAATAAAAGCAACATAATTAACTGCAATATTTGTACTTTAGAGTTTTTAATTTATTCTTATCGTTATACAATTATAATTTTTTTAGCATCGTTATTAATATAGATTAAGCGTTTACTTATCCGACAATATACAGATTGTTTATAAATATTGTCTTGGAGATATAATTTAAATGCACCATTTTGTTTATGGTTTATTTGAAATACAGTTCTTGTTATATTGGTGATAGAAAATTGAAAGAAAATATAGAAAATTGTTACTCGTTTACTTTAAATAAGCATTATTTACAAAAAAATAACGTATTTTATTATTATATATTATATAGTAATTTTTCGGATTTTTCTCGAAGTTATCTGTGAAGTTGTGATATAATCAACTTATCAAGTCAAAACAAACTTCAATCTCATCACGTAATTTTGAGGACCCTGGATGAGTCTGAATCATGATTGGTTTTGTTGTATTGACTGAGAAAAAAGTTGCTATGATTTTATTATACTATATTATAATTTGGAGACAAATGCATTCATTTTGAAATTATTCTAATACAATATAATAATAATATGCGCGGTAAACTACGGCGCAATCATATAATGATTGCGTCAGGGTATTTCTGCGCAGATTATTATCATACTGTCGTATTATAATAATTTTAAAATGAAAGCATTTGTCCTCACATTATAATACAGTATAATAAAAATTATATTAACTTTTTTCTCAGTGTATACAAAAAGAATTCTAATTTATTAATTTTTCGTTTATCTATCAGTTTCCCTTTTCTCCTTTTTTTTATGTAAAAACTACCCTCTGGTTTCGTCGGTGAGGTGACGCAAAACTTTCTATTAAATTAAAATACAACAATATTGATTGTATGAATTTTCATACCCTCTTCTAGTCTATTGCTCGTATTCACATTACTTCTAGATTCATTTATTCGTTCTGCTCGAGCTATGTGAATGATTCGTCCGCGGATGAAATTTGTTGATGACCGCCGTTGCGGGCGAGTTCCTCAACAAACTGTCCCATTCAACTCAACCGAATTAGAAGTACGAGATGCAGCCATATGAGGCGTAAACATAACGCTCACCGCGAGTGACTTAAAGGACCTCCGTACACCCGCTTTTGCGGGCGAAATGTCTATGGTCCCGCAGTCACCCTCTCAGGTGCAACAACGAGCTTTGCCTGTATTGCCAGCCGTTGCGGGCTAAACAATAATAGACAACGTTGTTGTCGGCCGAATTAACCCCCCCACAAGAAAAACCTGCCGTTGCGAGCAAAGATGCTAAAGCAGGAAGGAGCAACCCAGAAAGATGTGAATAAAATGACATACTTACGTCGTGCACTATAGTCACTCCGAAACTGATTGATTTATGCTATTTCAGCACGCCTTATATACCCTTTTTGAAGGTCAAACTCTGTTATCATTCGAAATTTCTTCCAGAAAGTTCGAAATGACCGGAACATGACCATTTTCTAACAAAATAAGATAATTACAATATTTACAATATAAGAAATGAAAAGTATATGAAAAATCATTTTATTCAATATATGACCCATTTTGATTATTGATAACCAAAGATTTTATCAATTGTTCATTAACAATTAACTCGCACGTTAATTATACTAACTAAGCTCACCATTGATCATGTTTAGCCACATTAATCGAAAATCTAAAAAAAAAAAATTCATTCTGAATTGTTTTATCATTTAATTTCAACCATGTGGTCATCAATTTATTATTTTATATGTTATTTTAATCTAATTTATTTAGTTAATGGTTGAGCTCATTATTCATTTACAATGTTGAATTATCAATATCAATTTATTAGTGTTAATTTAGTTTTATTTCTATTAATCAAATTTTATTTAAACAAATTTAACTCATCTATCATTGTTTTAAACAATTCTTTTAACTATTAAACGAAATTAAATCTTTATTTTAATATCCATTTTGTTGGAGTTACTTTTAATTTGTTTCAATTTTTAGTTTTGTGAACCTTTATCTCATGTATTGACAATCAGTCTTAATCATTAATTTGTTTTTACGCTTAATTAATCAATATATTATGAATGTTGAGTTGCAATCTCAACTAACTTACACATAATTTTAAATTAAAAATTCAATTTAGAAGTTGAACTTAATATATATAAAAAAAAGATTATATACACGCACAGAAATGATATAGTTGAATTAACGAAATTATTTTGTTAAGCGTATTTTGTCAATTTTGTAATGATTATTATTCTTAATATTAAATTAAAGCCTAATATATTCACTTGATATGATATATAAAATTCAAAGGTATATTTCATGTTATGATGTATACATAGTGAATCCGAAACATATCACTATTTTGAAAACTTGTGATAATGCGAATTATATGTGAGTATGTATGACTATCAAAACAACGATACAATCACAAATGTAATCAGAAGATACTGTGACTTCGGACATGTTAGATAGATTGTCTGATTTTCGATAATTATATTATATATCTAATTTGATTGATGACCTCGGTATGTATTTTTATACATTATTATATTATAAAAGTGCAATATTAATTGTGATATATTTGTGATCAAAATTATAGTATAGAGGTCTTATATTGAGTATAGTATTTAACTCGGATTGATAATATTTCCGTGGTACATCAAATTGGACGATCAAGGAGGATATAGGATTGATGCCAATAACCATGTGGATGATTTCGAGATAATGGAACAATCTTTGACTCTTGTGAATTAATATAAAATTTATATTATTTGTTTGGTACATCAATTTGGACGATTTTAAAGGACATAACCATATCAATAATTTCAAGATAATAGAACAATTTTTGACGCTTATAAATGACTACAGGAAAGTTTCATTAATTTTTATGATCAATCTGAATTTTATTATAAATTCCTATTATATGTAAATATTTGCACTTGTGGATATAATTTCTTTATTATATATCAATTATTATTTTGAGCGTAATTATCGATATTTATTTATATATATATAAAAATATTAATGTTTGATAAATATTTTAATATACACTAATATAAATTAAATATTTTGAATGTGTGAGTGTGGAATGTATTTTATGATATGGATGATAATATACTTGTATTAAATATGATATGTTAAAAGGAAAAATATAAATTATATTTATATTTTTCTTATATATATACTTTTATTTATATGTCAATTTAATAATATATTTGGTTAAATTGTGAATTAAATCTAATTGTTATTTTATATTTTCTATTCTTTTCTATTTTTTATATTATTTGATGAAATCTTGATATAAGGGATCTACGGATAAAAAAAAAAAAATGTTATAATTTTCAAGTATATCCTACGTTTGATACATTATATAGTAAATAGTTGGATATATGTTTTCTCCGTGCATTTTTGAGTATATAATTATATCATAAATATGTTTAAAATGCATTAACAATATATTTTGAATAGTATAATTTCTGGCAATAAATTTATTTCATATATGGCGCCTCGGGGATATTATACATTATTATATATTACATTATATTATATGTATATATATATACATAAATGTATAATGAGGCTTTTGAGGACAAACCCTATTTGGGCGCCTAGTTACGTGTTTGCAAAATTATTTAAGCGGAGCAAATATGGCGGAGCACATCGGGCGGCCTTCGGTCACCCTCACAAGGGAATGCGGGGGGACTGCCCCCAAACCCCCCCCCTTAAAAATCTAGCCAAACCCAAAACGCGAGGGTCCTAGGGGGCCCCAGCACCGTATTTTGCGGGTCTGTCCTTAAAAGCCTCATTATATATCCGCACCGATTTTGAGACCTGTCCTCAAAACTACCATCCGTAAAATATTTAACATTACGTAAATGGGAAACAAGATGGCCGTCTGACCTCAAAGGCACCGTTAGTTAAACATATGATTGCATATATACAATATATGTATAAAAATGTAAATATATATCGACATTTATGAATGATATTAACTAACATATTACAAATATATTTACAATCTACATATAAAATATTTTTATATGCAAAAAAATATAACTATATATATGAGTAATACATTTTTATTTCTACTAAAGATACCAAAAGTGTCATATACTTATTACTATATCAAAATATCTATAAGTTCACAACAATACCGTAATTAAATTTCTAAATTGTAATACATTATATAGTAATTTTTATTGTATCTTCAAGTATATCCCAGAGCTTTTGATATATTACACAGTAAATTGTTCAATACATGTTTTCTCCGTATACTAAAGTTTCACCATAGATATAATATATCACGCAGTTCTTTCTCAACGTCCATTTCGGCACCAATCCTACACCAACGACAGGACAACGCGACGATCATCAAGTATCAAATTCTCAAGTCCGTGTACCAGTTTGATTCCGTGTTTGTACCGAGGGATTTCTCATGAATCTTGCTACAAATGTTCGAGTACACAAGCATCCACTATGCAAAACGGCATCGAACAAGCAAGTAATAACAACGATCGACGAGATCGCCGCTCTTCGATGTTTGTACTTCGCGTCAGCGTTGGAGTGTACAAAGCTGATAGGAGCCGCCATTACCCATCCTAGCGTTTTGGCCCGGTTTACCCTCGCGTAAGCCACCCTGCGAACAATCTCCGTGCGATCTGCTATCCCTCGCGCGGAACATCCTCTCCCAACCGCGCGCAGTTTCGGTATCGCTCGAGCCTGATACCTGACTCCCATCTATGTACGCGCCACATCAACGCGCAGTTATCGTTACCATAAACGAAATGAGACGAGTCGAGGGCTTTTTGCGAAATTGATTACGGCGCGAGCGATACGTTGCCGCTGTGATGCCGGCATTATGCTGTCGCGTTGGGCAATTTTTCGACGCGTCGATCGCACCAAACGACGCCGCTGATTACGATATCGGTGTCGGGGGCAAACGTCGGCGAACGATTTGGTGATAATGGATTGTTCGGGGGGGTCGGGTGTTTTTGTGAAAAAGCGTATGACCTTAAGGTGGTTGTTCAATCGATTTTGACAGATATTGCAGATTGCGTTATATTTTCGTTATTTTATTCAATGCGTTTATTTTTCGTCCATAGCCACATTTTTTCATTTCTGTAGAATGTATTTAATGTTAAGAAAATCAATTTAATATAATATTAAAAACGGAAATAGAAAATTCGTTTTTGAGGTGATAAAAAAACGAATTTATTAATTACGTCGAGAATATCAATTGAAATTTTATCTTTATTATAGAAAAATAATTTCCCATTATCAAAAAATGTGAGCAAATTCTTGCATTTTATTAAAAAGCAAAATTTAATACTGCAATAAAAGAAAACACTATTCCGATTCGACGGTCAAGATGGTTAGGTGTATGGTGGAATTTTACTATTCTGTATCACAATTGAAGGACAAATTCACTAATTTTGAAATTATTACACTTTGGAATTTTAAGATTCTGTCTGATAATCATTTTAAAATGAATATAGTTATACCTGCTTTATGATACTGAATGGTAAAAGTGATGTAATTTGCATTTGTTGTGTGGAAATAAGTGGGGAATTTTATGGATAAATGGGGATGGAGGGAGTTTTGAGGTGGAATTGATGATTTAGAGAAAAATGTCGTTATTATTTACTACTTTATTTAATTGTTTATAACGATATAGCTAAATAATTAGAGTTTACGCTTTCAAGTAGACACGAGGGTTCAAATCCTGGGAATTTGTATTATGATAAAATTTTTCAAATTCAAATTGCATTAAATAACAGAAAACAGTATGACGTTCCGTATCCAAAATAATAATAATTATATTTTTTCCCGTTTTCAACTATAGCTAGAATCTAGACTTGCTACTTATTAATCACTGGATAGTTGTTTTTTGAGTACTAACTAGGCAAAATATATAGTGAAAATTGTCTATTTGCACGCGAAAAAACGTTTTATTTATTTATTTATTCTACATAATTTTTACGTGAGATTATTAGGTTATAAGAATGGGTAATAAGGTATAGAAGTAGATGGTATGGTTTCTGCGGGGAATATTGAATAAAAAGGAGAAATTAGATATATTTCGCGTGTAATGGGTGATTCGAAATTAATAATCATTGTTGAATGGATAATTAGAAGTAGGTCAAAGGTAAAGATTTCAACACGCGTGGACAAAAACTATGTGGAATTACGTTTACTTGAATGAACAGGAGATAATTTAAAGTTGATAATAATTGTACAGTAGGATGATTTAGAACTGTTTAAAAGAAGAAAAATGAAAAATGATATGGGTTATAATAAAAAAGGAATAAATTTGGAGTAAATTATGAAGTCCACGCCAAACCGTAAACCAAGAGATAAAATATATAATTATGGATATAAAAATGGTATATGTTAAAATTAAAACTAAACTGTTTATACGAAGATGGATAATCTTTTTTAAGCAGAAATTAATTCATTAATTATAATGCGATTAAATATTCTCGACATGGTGTTAAACTTTATTTAAATTGTATTGTTAATCATATATTTCTAAATAAATTATACGAAATTCCAAACTAATATTTTATGATTTTTTAAAGCGTAATTCAAAAAGATCTGATTTATTTTTTTCAAACGCTTAATGTTATTAATAATTAATTTTGACGCATCTACCGATGTTATATTTTCTTATGTAGAATTAAAATTATCAGCGTGAAAAATCAAAGCATAAACCAAATTAAACTAACCTTACGATAAAATTCCTAACCAGAAATCAAATTAGAAAACATAGCAAATGTTCGTGTGCTTGAGTCTAGAATGTATGATAATGAAGTAGAATCGAAAAAATAACATGGACAATCATTTCAATGCGTTTCAATAGAATCACCCGAAAATCTCTATCCTCTCGATGAAACATTCGCACTTTCCTACGCGGCAATTTGTTACCGCTGTTGCTACCGAATATGTTGTTGCTATTATAGTATCCGAAATTGATGTTGCCTCAAATTACCTTCTGCGTTATCGTCCATATACCGCCATAAACAAATTTTGATTGATTAAATATTCAAAACACATGTATACATAAAGTTCATATTTTATATTATTGAACGAAAGAAAATAATATGGAGAAATTACTATATGTAAATAGAAAACGTGGGATATACTGGCATAAAATAAAAATTACTATATAATTGCCGATGCACATAATAATAATAATAATAATAATAATAATAATAATAATAATAATCTACTCAAATAATGTAGAATTCAATTATACTTATTTAGTAATTTTTTCGATACTATTTTTCTCCGTGCAACAATACAATACTATTTTTTCCTCATAATTAGTAACATAATATCAAACAAATCCCCAGAAAATCTCCACTACTTACCAACACGAGTTTTATCATGCCCACAAAAGCTCACTTCAAACTGTATCGAAAACGCAATCCAAACCACCCATTTACCGACAATATTTCATTTCAAACACATCCCGAATGTCTAATTTCGTTATTTCGGAATTCCATCCTTCAAACTGCATCCTTCCTCCCAACCCGTTCAGCGATTCTAAGGACCAAACAGCCCCTCCCCCTCGTCCCTCTCCGCGCCATAACTTTCATGATTACACTCGCTCACGCTTCCCTACCTGGCCCCGAAAATAAACACCGGGTCATCCCCAAAGCAACGCATAAATTACGCCGCGGCAATTTTCAGACATCGGGCGCTGCATTCGGACATTATTATTCATCGTATGGGGGCGTTTTCGGATTTAATTAATGGCTCAATAAAGTTATTACACCCGACGAAGTCTAATATAATACGTGGTCGAAATACCGAGAGCACGCGAGGCGTGAAATGTGGGATAACAATGGAGCAAAAAAAGCGCCGCAGATAAGGCGCAATCGGACGTGGGATTAGCGATTCGCGGACGGACGCGCGAGGTGGCGCGTCTTCGGCACGGTAGTTCGTCGCAATCAAAGCCAATTAGCTGCGCATGAATGACCGCGAAAGAAATAGACGCGGCCGGTCCGGTTGATTGCATTTGATGCCCCGATATGGATGCGTCAACTTATAACCGGGTGTAACCCTTTTATCGATCTTATTGGTGTGTGTGTGTGTGCGTCGGCGCAAAACCTAATCCTAAGGCCATGCCGGGGGTAAAACGAGGCCATTAGTTAATCCAACTATATAAATTCGCTCGGAGCTCTTTTATGTTTACAATAAGAAACGACGGACCAAATGATTCGTTCGTAAGCGTATTATTCAATGGCCGGGGTCATTCGATCCGGACGAAGTGTCGTAAAACGCGGGCCGCGCTTTTATCGCAGGGAACAACGCCGGCCGATGGTCCGCGAAGGTCGCGCGCCGTTGCGCCAGAAACGAAAGGTTCGCGCAGATAAAATCTTTGTGGCGCGTTGAAATTGCAGTCTTTTAATTTGCGCTTTTTAATTGCTTACGATTATTTTTAATGGCCACGCTAGGAGTGCGTAAATCAGGCTATAGTGCGGCCGCTGCGTCGGTCTATGGGTGCGCGAAGAAAAAATTACGGTGACTCGAATTACGATGCGAATGGTGCAAATGAAACGTTCTTGGATGGATGACGAAACTGAAATGCGCGACAGACATTTATATTATTTTGGTTTGCGTGAATGAGTAAGTCCATTTTTATGCCTGAAAGGGTGGCCTGGTTTTGCATTATGTTGTAGATGGAAAACCGAATGGTAACCACTGCTATTTAAATGGTAAATTTTGTCACGTGAAATTTAATAGTTTGTTGAATTTTCTGAATTGTATGTATCAAGTTGAGGCAATACTATTACGCATCTACAGAAATAAATAGAAGGAATATATTATTTTTACTTATTCGGAACTTAATTTATAGTGAATGTGTTAATATAGTTTTGATTGTAATTTTAACTGTATTGTATTAGAATACATTTAGCTTTCTACTAAATTAAAATAATATTACTTAGTTTTCTATGTTTAAGTTATTTCAGTTATTTCGACAAAATATGGTCAGCTATGTTACTTGAACTAACGAAATCTGTCAGTATTATTGAATGTTTCTATAGATTCAACGAAATAATTTTTTCCATTCTAAGATAGTAAGAGAGTGTAGTGTAATTTTTTTTTTTTTATATTGGTGGGTCATGATAGATGATTTAAGGACAATTTAATGTAATGAGTAATGATTAATTTGATAATAATAATTCAAGTACAATTTCATTGTAGATAAAAATATATGTAAAATGTAAAATTAGAAGTATTTTCATTTACATATTTCGTTTATTTTCCATGATAATTACCATATAGTTAAATTTTCTACATATATATATTTAATTTCAATTTGATTTATATTTTATTCACAATTTGATTCATTTTTAAAAACATGCTAATTTTCTATAAAAATAGTATTAGTTTCAAGTTTTGAATTTGAGTCAAATGATATTAAGTTTTAATACGTTGGCATTATTTCTGTTTACAAACAAATAATATAATAGTATAATATTCATTAATAACAAATGATGTACATTCCATTTGAAGATATTAAAAGCGTCTCTTTTATATTTCAGTTTTTCAAATAAATATATGTTAAATTTATATCATAATAAAAATATTTATACACACACGTATACATATATATATATATATATATATACATAAAAATATCATAATTTTGTATTGTTAGTTTCAAATAAAACAACCAAAGGAAAGACAGAAAACTCTCACATTTCCCACACAGCATAATTTCACCCACGAAAACTAAGCCCGCGAATCGAACACTCTCTCATAACAATTTAGCACTTCCCGTTCTCTCAATCAAGCATCGCAGTTGCGACCTCGATCTTCGTCTGCAATTTCGCCTGCGCCGCGGCATCCACTCCAATGACTAAGGTGTTTTCTTATGGACATCAGCCCGCAGTGCTCCTTTTACAGGCAACAATCACGTAAATCTAGAATG
>JABFQC010004800.1:0-12299 GCA_022817085.1 Psilanteris sp. ZL-2020
TATATGTAATAACAATTATTATTTCCATTTACATATTATACACAAAGTGATAAATATTATCAAATATGTGGTTGCGCCTATTCAAAAATATATTTCATAACAGTTATTAAACCTTTTTTTCAGTGTAGATCAAGCGTATGGTGGGGTAGCATTGCAAAATTTATGATTTGGTTTCCGGATCGGAGCCATATCATATCCATGCGTTACAAGCACCTATTGGGTTTCCTGAGAAGTGCCCTATATGGTAACAAATCAGCCACATCGGGGCCATATTTCTGCCCGATTGAAATTTCTACTAGGGATATTGTGCGCCAGAATTTTGAAATTATCGGAATTTTCATTTTAGCTTGTAATGAAACTAAAATATTCTAAATAAGTAGTCAAATAGTTTTCATATACACGCTTACTATATAATATATCTAAAGTAGGATAAACTTGAAAATGTTATAAAAATTACTATATCATATATTAAAAATGTCTACATAAGTTAAATATAATATTGTGCGTATTCGAAAGTTTAATACGTTATATAGTAATTTTTATAGTACACAGAGAAAAATAATATATTAATGACAACAAACTAAGAATTGTTGCCCTAAATTAGTTGGATTCAATACATCTTTACTTGTATTAACGACATTTGTTGTAATACATATTTCTTAGTTAGATCAAGTAAAAATTTTGCTGTACATTGCCTCAGCAATTTTTAATTGAGAGAACTAATTTTTTTTCCCCGTGTATTTTCATGTATATCCTACTTTTGATATATTATATAGTTAATAGTTGAATATATGTTTTCTCCATGTAAGTAAATGTCGACTGTATTTATAAATATAATAAAATTATATGAATGACTTACAATTTAACTTCGTTATTGCTGCAAACGGATTAATGTTCAAAATCTGAAGAAAATTGCGAGATTTATGAGGCATGCGCGGAATCCGACGACCGAAACCAATTTTTGATCCTGACAAGAACCTATAAATCCTGTTTGTCGTGCGTGAACTTTTTCAGTAGCCAGCACGATTTGAGGCAGAAAAAAAAATATGACATTCGCTATTATTCATCAGCGGCTTTTTCCCGTGCTCGGTCGGATCATTCAGATCGTATAATATATTCACGGATAATGTTTTAACGAAATATTGAAAAATCAATGCAAATTTAGTATTGTAATTAATGCGTGTTAAAGTTGAAAAGTAAAGTTAGTAAATAAAAAATGATTTGTTTAATGGTAATTTATTTGTTTGTTAAATGTAATTGTATTCATAATATTTAATTTATTATATATTCATATATACAAGGAGAAATATTATTTTGAATAAGTATGATAAATATATTCAAAATATGTGAAAAAATTATGTCGCAAAATATGATAAAAACATCATCTAACATTATACGATTTTGTTTTCGAATAAATAAAATGTTATAGTAATTTGGAATATGTTTACAAGATGATTCTAATTTGGTTATGCATATAATCATTTTGTGAAAATAATTTGTTTCATAATTTTATAACGACAGTTATGAATAAGTTTTAAACTTAAATGAAATAAATTTAAATTATTATGACTACTAATATATATATGAATAATTATTTCATAAATCAAGGATATAATGCACATTACAACTTGCAGCAAATATTTAACTATATATAATTATACTTTACATTTTTTCTTATCTTAATTTCTTTTTTTTTTTATTTTATTTAAATACTCTTATTAATCATATATGCAAATAATGATTTCAAAACGATAACTATTAATATATAAAATAGCAACACACTTTTTTGTATAAGTCGATATTACACATTCTAAAAACATGTTGAAGAATTTAAAAATTGAGTAATTATTGTTATTTTCTTTTCGGATAAATGTTTACATATTATAAAAACTTTTAATATATTTTATTATATTAAAACTATTTTAATCTTTTTTAATTGAGTATGCTTTTGACTTATCATTCCCATCATATACTTTTTATTAACACCACATGTAATTCTACGATGTGAAGATGACAGATTAATTATGGTTTAAATTTAAATATATACGGTTTATTTTTTTTATTTTTTTCAATTTAATTGAGAATTTTTTTTATATTTTTGAATCCGGAATTTATTTGATAATATATATAACCTTTCTGCAGTCATTATTTACCATTAAATTAGAGTTTATTTAATTTTTCCTCTAAAAAGACACATTATTAAGACATCAATTAAGACATTATAGCATATTAATTAAAGATATCATGTTTTTATATATGTGTCTTATATTAAGACATTGACATTTTAAGTGAAAACACTTGTATATACGTAGTAAGAAATATTTATTACAATGATTAATGCCACAAATATAAAATGTCTTTATATTTTCTTTCAGACTAAAAATTATTATAAAATCAGATTGCATTAAAAATTAATTTATCAATTTTATTAATTAAGTCATTTAATGGCTAAACCAGATAAAATAAAGTAGGAAAAAAGTTAAAATAAGAACAAAATTTATAAACTTAAATACAACATTTAGAAAATCATGCAAATTGTACTATATTTGTATGCATGGTAAAAATATAAAAGTAAAAATGTGTAAATAACAACAACAATAATAATAAACGGGGTTTATTTCATTAACAGTTAGTTATATAAGCGGTTACTATAATTAATTAATCTTAAAGTAAGGTCGTAATTTGTTTTTGCGCTTTTGTTTGCTAACATTGAATGATGTTCTCGGACCAAGGAATAATCTCGTGAAAGTTTTAAGTCTGAATGGTCTATTTATAATTTTTTTCAACTTTAAATTTCGTAATAATTTCGCAACACCATTTATTATATGTCTTCCTCATAACACTGCAGTAATTGCTCAATTTCGTGATTTGCCTTTGAAAAGGTCTAGGCGAGGATTCCCTGTTGCCTGTCATTCATTTATTAGCATTTCCTATTCCATCCAACACAGTTACATTCCGCGGCATGCAACAAAAAAATGTCATTCGTTTTTTATGTTTACATAACTAGAAAGCATTTTGACAATGTTTGTATAAGTTTTGACATTAATCAATTGCATTGTGTGTTTTCGCTTACGCGCACACTTTTTTGGGTCAGAAAAAGTTAAATTCTTATATTGAAATATTCGTTTCATAAAATTTGCTTCAAAATAATAATATATAATTATAAGTATAATATTCAAAAAAATAATAAATGTTTACACACTTATATCATTTGGTTATTGACAAGAAAAATATTAATATAAATATAACTTGAAAAGTTTTGTTTTGGTTTTTTTTATTTATAAATTGACAGATGATTTTTTTCTACATTTGTGATTTTTTTTAAATGTTTTCTATATAAATATGTTTTCTTTTGTATTTATTATTATTCAGTATTGTAAACACATTAGAAAATCAAGGCACATGACTCGGTCGCGTATTATTTCAACAACTGTGAATATATAGAACATTTTATCATTTCACAATATAAAAATGGTTTGTCTTGTTTTTCAATCACAAGAACAAAATAGGATAGAAACAAAAGACAAAATATAAATATAAACAAATTATAAATAAATATATTCAGTTAGAAATTTATTTAATTCTATTTTTCCTATTAAAAATTATTAATAAATATACTTTTAGTGTAATTTGTTTAAGCATTAAATCAATTAAATATAATTAATATCAATTATAGTAATAATTCAGAGCCTGAATGTTATTAGATTGTAAAATAGTATGCCTTTACAATACTTCGGATGGATTCGAATACATAGATAGAGTGGCAATGATTGCATGTAATACATACTATTATCAGGATGGTTAAGCAGCATTCGGTGATCATTAATTTGTATAGGTGACCGTTCATAAAAATTCATATTAAATAAAAAGTATACTTTTTCAAAGACATTGAAAAATTTCGATTTATTAATATACATGTAACAAAATCTTACATATTTCAAAAAAAATGTACAAAAGCGTAATAATATATGAAAAATTATATTTAACTCGGGAGTAGGCGCACGAAGCGGTCATTTCGACCATATCGCACCCAGAAACGCAACACTTTTTGCGCGATAATATTGTATACTACCACACTACCCTAAAGTTTGCCCCTTTACTTCAATTCTTTGATGTGGCAGTTACATTATTTTGGTGTTTATAGATTAATATTCGTAAAATATGTTTAAATTTTTTTTTGCATATTTATATATTTATTATATTACACACTGAGAGAACTAAATTACGTAAAATTATTTATTTCCGTAATTTGGAATCATAACAAAAAACAATAATATTTACTGGTTTTAATAGAAAAAAGTAAGTTTTTTACATAGAAAAATACTACATAATTAATAACATTACGATTTATAAGTGTAATAAACTCGATTGAAATGACCAACAGTGCGCCAAATAACGTAATTATTTTAACGCGCCTACTGCCGGGTTAAAAACTTATAAGTTTGTTAAATGTCACCAAATTGTTCACAAAAACAATGATGTCCTCCAGTATTTATTTCAAATTTCGTATATTTATCATACATTATTTATCTAATTTGGTAAAATTTGTCAAATTCTTAATGTCCGCGCACGTTGCTATTTATTATGTCTTAATGTTAATTTTAATTCACCAACAAATTACAGCTTTTAAGATATAATACATTTAAATATGATTATTTATACATTTTTGCTATAGTATATTTTGTAAGGGTTTTAGAGGGTTAATTCAATTTTTAATAATCATTGTAAATAGACAAAGTTGAGTAAAATTTGTTAAAAATAGGATTCTTAGATAAAATGGTTTATTTAAACAATTTTATATTCACAACGATTTGATATTTCAGATTTTTACAAAGTGTATAAACGTTCGTCTTTTAAGCATTATTTTATTGAATGTAAAAACGACATTCAAGGGTCGCAGAACCGACCCAACATTCGACGAGTTTGCGGTTGGTTATACTAGATATCTATAAAATGTTTTTTAGAATTTTTCTGACATTTTCTGAACTAATTTGAATACTCATTTTGGCAAACTTTAGAGCAATAATAAACGTAGTCGTTCTGTAAGTACACGAATGAAGAGTTAAATAGACATATTATTTAAGCACAAAGTTTGAACATTTAACTTACACAAAATTAATTATCTACACTGAGAGAAAAGATTGTTAAATTCGCAATCTAGATATTAAAATTAGATTGTTAAGCTATACAATAGCCGATTTGAATAAACAGATATTCGCGATTCAACAGTCAAGATTGTAAAAATTATAGGTTATGTTTACTATATCATTTAATAAGAAATTCGTTTTATAATCTTTGACAATTCAGATTGTTGAATAGAATATCTGGATTGTCGTCGCAGCTACAATTTGTAATTATTTCAGTTAACAATCTTAGATACTTAACGAAACTTTTTAGATATTTAATTCAACAATCAATTTCTCATCTTTGAAAAATATGCTTTAATGTTAATTTTGTTAATTAAAAAATAAAAAAAGAGTTATATCAATATATCGAGAAATAAGCCATATTCGCCATGTATCAATTATTGTTTTAATATTTTATTGAACTGATTTTATTAATCATTCAACAATGAAACATACACGGAGAAAAAAAGTATTAAAAATTACTCATAAAAATACCAAATGTATGACAGTTATGTTCAATATTGAAATAAGACATAAAATATCGGAAATTTTTACAAAAATACACGTAATTTTTACTAATTTTATATGTATTCTTTCGAAATAGAACACTACTCTCACACATTTGATAATTTATGATTAATTGTTAATACATTTTTTCTTTCCATGTATAAAACAGTGAGTTTGAATACAATTCTTTTGCTGCATTTTTAGGCTATTAATCCATACAATTTTATATTTCATATACTGACTGAAACTGATCGTTGATCACACGTCAAAAATAGGTTGCATAAATTTTCCTATTCTGTATCATAAAGCAGGGATAATTTTGTTCATTTTGAAGTTATTATAAGACAGTATAGTAAAAGTCTGCGCAGAAATGTCCTCGCGCATCTCCATTTGATTGCGCTCTAGTTTACTGCGCATATAATTACTATACCGCATTACAATAATTTCATAATTCGTGCAACTATCCCTAAATTGTGATATAGAATAGTAAAAACTGTGATTTTTTTTACGTGTAGTAACTCATTATATCAACTTAATCCTACCACTCACATTATTATGTTATAACAATATGCATATATTAACATAGAAATAAATATTATCCTAAATTGAAAAATCTGTTGGATCCACATATTTTTATGTTCAATCAATACATTATTTTTTCCAGTGTACATCGCATAAAATTTAGTCAATTAAACTAACAAAAACCACCGTAATATAATTATAATAATGACCAGCAAATCGACTCAAAGATCGACTTAATACAATTTTGCATCAAAGACGCCACGAAACTTATGTACGCATGGAAATAATTACACGGAGAAAATATATATCCAACTATTTACTATATAATATATCAAAAGTAGGATATACTTGAAAATACTGTAAAAATTACTATATAATATATTAAACTTTGAATACGCCCAATATTATATTCAACTTACGTAGATATTTTTAATACATATGATATAGTAATTTTTATAATATTTTAAAGTATATCCTACTTTTGATACATTATATAGTAAAATGTTAAATATATGTTTTCTCCGTGTATACAATTGCATGCATCCGTAAATTGCATCGCTGCTCTCAGCGCACGCACCCCGTTAGCTTTTATGCTGAAACGCAAACGCGCGAGCTAAACAATCTAATACGAGCATTTAAAAAAGTCGCGGCGTTGCATCAGCGAATCAATTTGGATTGCACTAGCCAACGCACCGGGACTCGGCAATGCGCCATTCGTTCGATTAATTCAATTACAATTTCCTTCAATTGAATCATCTCGTGTCCATTGTCATGCAAAGCAAGCGCGGTCGAGCGCGCCGCGCTTGTTATTAAGAAAAGTCGGTACGCTCTCCGATCGGCGACACAATGGTACCGAACCCGTGGATCCGGAACAATTCGAAATAAATCGAACCCGCGTGACGAACGAACGCCGCATCTCTGAGCCGGGACAATGCGCCGAAACGCCGCGGATGGGAGTGCGATGCGTGAACGATTGAAACGTAACAATGAAATGAATCGGACCGAGCGCGAGGATGCGAGAAGTGAGCGGCCCCGCGAGACGAGTCGCGCGCTTCGGATTACGTAAGCGCGGCGCGTATATGTGGTGTAAGTGTAAAGTGATCTATCCGTACGGGTGCTATCTTTCGCATTGCCGGACAAGAGCTCGTCGCTTTAGATTCTACAAAAAGTGAAAGGAGAATCAAGGCAGAGCCGCGAGAAAGTGTACCGCGCGGCGCACATCTGACGCAGACACAGACACGTATGGAAACGCGGCACACGCACTTAACTATGCGCCGCGTTGCCCTACGGCCGCCACATGTACTTATGTCTCGTAATGCTCAAATACAATAATGATCGTATAAGCGACGATTTAAGTCCTTTCATTATGTTGTATAACTTCATTCGGCAGATAATGCAATGCCCGAAAGCACTTTCGATTTAATTGGCGTCAAAAATTGTAATGCGAAATGGGATCTGACGTGAGTGGTTGTTTTTTTTAAGGTTCTTTTTGGTTTTTGTTTGGGGGGTTTCTTTTATTTTCTCGCTTCGGGCGAGGCTTTGTTTGTTTTACAGGACTTGGGAGTGGTGATATCTTTGTAGTAAAAACAGTATAAGGGTTCAGTTTGAATGCTGCGCGCGGAAAAATGGTCCATTGAGAATTACTGGAAGTTCAGTCAATATTATTTAAAATACAGTAATTCATGGATTGAAACAAATTATTAGTTAGAAATTATGAAACAGTAAACATTTACAAATTTTCGGTATATATTTAAAAACCGTTCATCAATGTTTATTATTATTATTATTATTATTATTATTATTATTATTATTATTATTATTATTATTATTACTACTCAGGATAAACCCTCTTTTACTGTGTTATTTTTACTGTAAAATTCAGTAATTTCTAATTGATATTTTATTTTGTCCATGAAATATTGTGTTTTTAATATGTTTACAAATTGTAGATCATTCGTTATTACGCTGATGTAAATATGTATATGAATTTGACATGTGAATCTAATAATATGGATGAAATGTAGACGATTTAGGGTAGGATTGGATACTTTGTTGTTGATATATATATATTGTCTAGCGTTTATCGTATTAATGTAATGAGATGAGAAATAAGGGTTTCTTTGCTTTTTGATCCACCATATTGAATTTCTTGTTTTGATATTAGCGTTTTGGCTGTGAAAAATTTGATGGTAACACTTGTAATATGTTCATTACCCGATAGTTTGTTAATATTTGTAATATTTTTAATAAAAATGTTTACAATAAATGGTATTTTATGGTTATTTTTAAAACGTTACCCTGTTATTTAATTTTGTATCGACATTTGACAATCTTTTGATACATATTTTATAATTCATCTACTTTATTATCATACTGATTCGCGTCTTTATAAATATAATCCTAAACAAGTGAAAATATTTAATCATATTGAATATTAACACTAATAATATTAATTCGTTTTTTCTTAGAGTGTAATTATTTATTAACGGAGAAAGTTGAATTTATAAAAATTTGTATGAATTTTAAAGACTGATAATTATATAATGTTTACGTATACTATAGAGAGTTTGACATATATTTGGTTTTAACACATCAACGAATAAGCTAGATTATTTTACATTTAAATACTTGAATGATCAATTAATTAACAATAAACATTATGGGAAACGAACTTGAGTAACACCGATGCAATACTTTCACTGCAAACTGTTTTGTCATACCATTTTTTCCCACACAAAAAAATTTACCAACACTCAAATGAAGTTAGTTACAAATAACATAATGAATTAATCTAATTAATTACATAATTATTTATAATTATTAATAGGAAGTCTATACAAATATATAATATTTCACGATTGTGAACGATTATTATGTATATAAGATAACGTTTAAATTCGATTCAGTTAATTTATAACAATTATATAAAAAACGTCTTATTCAGATTTATTCAAATTTGAACTTGAAACAAGAAATGTTAATTTTTATTGATGTCATTATCATTACCAATGCCATGGAGTTAATTTAATTTCTCCTGTCGTAATTGAGTCAATTTTATAACCTGTCGATTGAGTTCAATTGATTACAATTAAATTGATAATGATTGCTTTATACGAAACGTACGTTTTACAACAATAATTTTAAACTGAATCAAATTAATAGTAACTAAATAAATTAACAACCATAATAACATGCAATCATTAGGTTATTGTATGATATAATTATATAAATTACGTACACGTTTAAAAATGTTGAAGATTCTATTTTTATAATTAAAAATATTATTTTACTTTAAAATATATACAAAATAAAAGAATGTTAAATGAATAATTATATTTACATGTATATAAATGTGTTTTCTGATATTTGTGAGCAAAATTTCTTTTTGAACAAACATGGTTAAGCATCGGACGGTCTCTGCCCCCCTACCCCCTCAGAAGAAGGATTCTTCCCCTTGAAGAGGGATTGTTGGGGAACAGGGAGCCTGCCGCCTCCTAACAAACAATTAACAAAACTCCCCAATTAACAAAACTGATGTACGTTAGAATATGCTTGCAAATTTTTTTTTAGCATAATATAAAATGTTTTAAAAATTTACGTCAATAAACCTAATTATCCTTTTTTTAAAGTAAAAATTAAATGAATCTTCCAAAATCTAACATATGAACGAATATATTAAATTCAATTTTGATCATTTTTATATTAATGTTTGTATTCTATTTATTTTATAAATGTTTTATTGTTTATGTATAACGAAACTGGTGAAAATATTGTTATTTTACTATTTTATCTTAGTTTTAGCCAATAGTTAAGACTTTAGATGTTAGCTTTCCAGTAGTCAGAGTTTCTTACGTGTTAAGACAGATTAAATATGGTTCAATATAGCTTAACATCGTTAGAACTAGTCAACATCAAAGGATGAGTATCCATTTTAAGAAAATGTCAACCTATTTTGTCTTTACATTCGGTTATAAATGCAGTCCAGTGGAACTGGTTAAACCCTTTTAAGGAAGTTTGTTACATTATGTATTAAGTACTGAGTAATAGAATCACCTTACTCCTGGATACGCAATTAGATTGATTGAATAACTCATCTGAAATGTTATTTAATTTGTTAATTGTTTAACAATATTAAATTTAACGCTTTGTACAAGGAATATTTTCAAATTAAAAATTAAATACGTATACACGGAGAAAAAATTGTAATTTATACGAAATAAATCAATTTAGCTGCATATTTCTATTTAAATTTCATAGAATTTTTTGTTATTGCAGCAATACATGCTTGTCTGAAAATTAATTATTTCTTAGCATATTAAAAGTTTATATCTTATTTTACTGATTCAACTAAATACATATTTAGCGTAGTTATTTATTTTTATTGTTTATTTTTAAAGTTTATTTATTAGACACTTTGGAGTATTTTGTTTGTATCAGTAGCTGCTAACCAGTTTATCTAATATAGTCAAATATTTATTAGTACCAGATCAATTTTTTTCTTCGTGTACCAATATTTTTAAAGGACCTTTCCGTTTAGGGAAATTTATAAAAAATCCATAAAAACCAATAAATCTTAATAAAATATATAATATTATATAATATAAAAAGTAATATTTAATGAAAATGTTATTATATTTATTCATTGGTTTCAAAATTGGCGTGACTATAAGTGACTTTTGTAATTCAATATATATTACACTCTTTCGACAATAACATCACTTAATTATTGTCGAAAAGTGTGGATCTTTTATCAATAATACATTATATATTAAAATTTATTATGCATATATAAGCGCAATAATTTTTAATCAATTTGATTGGGATTTTTTAACCGATTTTAAAAATATTTTATTATAATTTTCCAATAAAATCATTTTAAGTTTATATATATTGAACCTTACATTCTAATAAATTTCTAGAAATAAACATTTCTATATAACAATATATTTTATATATAAAATGTAGTATATTACTCAGTAATTACATAATATAATTTATAATATTAATATGTTTTTTATTGTAAAATTTTTCAAAATAATTGATCTCCTATTCTAAACAAAACTATTCATTTTTTAAATAAAATTTATATTATATTTAGATACAATAATCAGCTTACAATATAAGTTGACCAATTAGACATGCTAATTAAATGAATGCGTATATGTTGTTAATAATTAAATTCAGTGACATTAAAAAGTCATATTAGAAAAACATTGAAAGTGCAATGAAACGCTCTATTCATTTATAATATATACAACAATATTTTATATTAAATTATTGGTATGTTTGCCATGGAATCTTGTCCAGGTTATTAATATGCAATAGTTACACATATTTTTATTCCAATATAAAAGCATAGATATTAAATCTTATGCTAGTCTTAAGATGATTAAATGGAGTTGAAACGCCGTCTGCTCTATCATACTTATGTTATGAAATTTTATATAACAAATTTATAATATAATCAATATTTCATAAACACAATTTTATAAAAGTATAGCAATTATTTGAAGGTATAACTTCTCAATTTAATAGTACAACTCTTAGTATAACTTCTACCTTAGTTATAGTACTTATACTTCCAGTGTTTCAGCTGGAAGTGCTTAATGTACCGAATCTTAAAAAAAATACTCAAATCTTGTAATACTAGATGTTTATATCTGTAAAAATATCATATTACATTTTGTAATGTGACATTTACCTAAATATTAATTACATAAGATATGTTGTTGTAAAAACATAAACAATAAGATGTAATTTTCCATAAATATATATTTTATAATAATTAATCAAATTAAATTAATCAGAAAAATTAAACGTAGAAAATTGCTCTTTATAACACTAATTTGGAAACATTAAAGTAGAAACCTAAAAATTACTGTTTTTCCTTGTAAAAATACAGTTTTTCATACCAAATTTTCCTTTTATCTTTTAATATAATGCTATTATAAACAGTAATTTTTAGGATTTTGTTTTAATGTCGCCAAATTAGTGTTATAAACAGCACTTTTCTAAGTTTAATTTTTCTGAGTGTAGGACCAATTACATAAAGTTTTTTTTTTTCATTTTTAGTATGCAAATATGCTTTTTAATAATTAGGCGGATATGTAGTGATATTTTATGTTAATTTCATAATCTTAATTA
>JABFQC010004801.1:0-12297 GCA_022817085.1 Psilanteris sp. ZL-2020
CTATTTTGTATAATATTGCTGGCTGTCTCAACAATACGTAGCGCCCGTGAGTGGTGTTTTTTTTAATTGTGGTAGATTTTTAAAGGGGGGGGGGTGTGTGTCCCTAAACCTACTTTTTTGTATATATATATATATATTTTCTTTTCGTTAACTTAAAATTGTCGAAACGTCAAACAAATCAAATCTTATATCGACGATACATATATATTAACCGGCATGCATATATGTGAAATATATATTTAATCTATACAGTCTTAATAATTTCTGGGTGGAAATATAATATTTATACTTTGCACTTGTTTCGTTTATTTTATAACTCTCGAAAAGGATTTTAATACGCAAGAACAAACGGGATATACTTTAACTGCAAAAGAGAATATCGTTCTTAACGAGTTGAGGAATAAGTTTCTACTTTTAGCAGCCAAATTTAAGACATCCAATCATTGTTCGGGTATGTCGATAGAAAGAAGAAAAGTTATTCAACTTTGCATTAATTCAAAAGTGAAAGTTTGCCTTTTTACGATTGTGATATAAAAGAGAATACGCTATATAGTTAGCGAGACAAATGTAATTGATTATCACGTAATTGATTAATTAGGAAAGGATTAAATGACAAAGTATTACACGAATTTGAGTTATGAATGGTACACTGAGAGAAAAAAAAAGTGATATTTTCGGATAATTAAATTTACAAATTGCTATTTTTATTGGCATTCTTGGGGCATTCTTTGGCATTTCGTCATAAGAAAAAAGATTAATATACTATGAAACATAAACAGTAAATTATACAAAAGAGATATTTTACTATACTTCGAAGCAAATATTAAACATTTTATTGAAAAATATTCCTTTAAGGCGTACTTACATTTTACTCTATTCGTATTTATTTAAAATTATAATTGTAGAAAGATAAATATTCAACATGATATTATTGTATTGCATTATAAAGTAACACTATAGGGAATATCATGCTCATTAATGTTGGTAAATTAATTTTATTTACTATAGTAATAGAACCATTATTCCCAGTTTTGTAAACGCTGTAGTATATACACTGAGAAAAAGAAAATAAAAGTTACTATTTATATAATAACTTGGGGACGTGTGCAAATATAGTAAATTTTATTATATAAAATAGTCGAAGATAGTAATATATTGATTGAACTTACTTTATTTTCTGTTATATAAATTACTATATTTGCACACTTGTCCCCAAGTTATTATATTCTTTTATTATATTTTTTCTCAGTGTATAAACGTTACCAAGTTTCGTATGTCTGTTTTTGTCTTACTTATTACCTATCCATATAAAGTTTCACATACTATAGTCCAACGATTGGTAATTTTTTTAATTATAACATTATGGCAAACCTTAAGCCTAATACGCAATTGTTTAGAACGCACGCTTACTGACGATGTACATGAATACCATTTACAGTTAACAAAGCGATTATATACTGCATTTGATTGTATATCTTGCGATATATATGATTGTATCGCTTGCGAGAAAGATGTGTTCGTCTAATATTAAACTAAAATATCCGTATTATTTATTTTTATGAATGTAAAGTTTTAAGATTCAATTTATTAATATATTTTTATTAACTTATTTAGATATTGTATAAAGTTATTTGATATAGACACAATTAAAAACACAAAAATTTCTTATGAAAAATTAATAAAAATTATGTAAAAAATGATATACAAAATTAAAATACTATAATATGCTTGGCTTTGAATTTAATGAATTAAACAAATGATTATTTAAATGATTCAGAGTAATAAAAACATTATTTGTATTATTTTGCATATAAAATTAAATTTTGGTAAATATATATTAAAAAAAATTCCACACAGTGTATATTTTGTTAAAAGACTATTTACTAAGGTACATATAGTATATTTTGGTAAATAGTTATTAAAAAAGCACAGTAAAAAATTATGTTTTTATAGTATTTTATATTGCTTTTGTGTGACATCCCAAGAGTACTATGTCATATAGTAAATATTTACATAATTCATATTATTAATTCATATTAGATTTATGTCAGTGTACTCTCTAAATTTGAATCTGTATAACTTACTCAAATTAGCTATTATGTAGTGACAAATGAGTATACCGCTGATTTAATCAGTAGTATACTTATGACTGATATGTCAGTACATAATAGCTGATTTGAGTGAGTTTTACAGGATTCAAATTTAGAGAGTAATATTTTGAAAATTTTATCAGGGAGCAGTGTTGATCACTGTGGTGAATTGAAACGTTCAATCTAATATTACATTAGGTGTAAATAGATGAGCGAGTCGTCTGGAAAGTGTTACAAATAAAAGTTAACAGAGGTCTGATTAAAGTCATTTTCTTTCTGTAAAATACGGAGAAATGGGTGATAAATGTATTGAGCTAAGTTTACAAATAAAATAACTGATCAGGCGATTAAACTCAACCGCACCTTAACGTTAATGCGGTTAAGCGCGTTTAAGCTGTTACCAAGTTGGGTTGGTTAAACGCTTATTAAACGGTTAATGGCTTATTAGCGACCGCATTCGCGCATCGGTCTGGTTAACGAATGTTGAAGGATTCTCGTGCTTCAGGCGCCACAGGTGCTCGAATCTTAATCGGGGCCGAATAATTCCTGCGAATTAGTCAAGCTGACTGATTTTCTCTGATCAGCTGCAAATTTCCTCTGGGAAATTAGTCGAGGTGGAAGCCCTTTGCATTGCCGGTATCCACTACCGATTCGAATTAGGGCGACCGAGGGCGAACACGACAGGTCAGAATTATTCCACTTGCAGGCCAATTGCGAGCTCTATTCTTCGCCGAGCCGAATGATATTCTGGCGCAGCTTTGATCACATTTTAAGCTCATTAAGTTCGCTTTTGCACCCTGAATAGCTCAAGATGACGCGACGACTATTTACTCGTGCCGCTAAAAAGCTCTCGTTAAGCGATTCAATCGAGAATTACGTACGGTTATAATGATCTGCGCAAGTTTTTGCATTTCATTCACAGTCGTGAATTATAGTTTGCGATAATGTCTTTGAGACTTTATCGCTTCGATGCTGAAACATATTAGTCGACGTTTGCTTTTATTAAATTTTTACTCTTTGCGTATCAAAAATATCGATAGTGCAAATTGAAATGATTCGCGATGACAGCTGTAAATGTGATTGTGAGAAACTCCACGAATTCGATACACGAGCCATGATTCCGAGTAGATAGACTGCAAAAAGTAAACGAAAATATGTGCAGACGTTTGTATTATTTATTAGTGACACACTCATTCGTGTGCGTACTCAGGTGCGAGTATGCCAAGTAATGCTCGACGACACGAGTATATTTAATACACGATATGCCAAGCCATTCATACAGCCTCAGTCAAATGCATACACATGCTGCCATAGAAGTTAAAACGAGCAACAGCGAAAATGTAGATACGTACGCGCGCACTATTTATTATATAGAAACAAACTCAAATGTCAAATGTTTATGCAAAGACGCGTATCGACAACGCGGTTATTATTTAGAAGAATTTCAAATGCTATATTATCTCATTGTTATTTATACAAAAAGCCACTACAAATCATGAAACAGATGATTCGTCAGGTATAATTATTCAATTGAATCAAAAATAAGAAATCAATTTATGAATTCAAATTCAAGTTTCTATTTCTATTATTTAGATATATTTATTGAATACATACGTGAATACAAATGAATACTCAGAAATTAAATACCTGTTACACAAAATAATGTTTATTTAATGGTACTAACCGATAATGTAATGTTATGATGTGCTATGCATTTTGTTTTTATAATATTTTATTCGAAAATAAGTAGCCCAAAAATATAAAATTTAAACAATAATAACTAATTTCATAAGACTCTTATCCTTAACACAAAAAATTATTATTATTAAATACAAAAGATATATAATATATATTAAATATTAAATATTAAATATAAGACAAAATAGAAAAAATATTATACACGATATAAATGAAGTTAATTTCGACAATAATTACAATATAACAAGCATTATTGTAAGTTAATATTGGCAACTAATCATCAAACAATTGATGGTTTCATAAAATTGATAAATAATTACAATATTTGCTAATGCATTGAAATTTATATTTTCTATTTAATTTGAGCATATACGGAGAAAACGTTTTATCAAAAATTACTATATTTGCTACTACACGTAGGATGAGGCTTTTAAAAATGAAGGTAATACTCTTTATTACTGTATAGATTATTATATAATATAGTAATTTTTCGTAGGATGTCTGCAATACTGAAATTAAATATAGTAAAATCATTATTTTTAAAAACTCTACCTTACGACCCTTGTAGAATTAAAATCGGGCGTGCCGTATCAGTTGCTTGGCCCCGAACGGGGCGAATCCGATCGAGCGAATCTATCAGAAGAATTTCACAATTTTATCATGCAAGGTTTACCTAATAGGACCCCGATATGGTTTCCTTGATATGGGTACAAACGGTATGCCTAATCTGGACAAAATCGGTATGCCAGTTGGTTTTCATAATATAAAATCAAACGGTCATGATCAGGAAAACAGGTCGGGACCTGAACAGGTTATATTAGGTATACCCACATTTGCTTATGATAATTTGAGTTGGAAACCTTTTCGGGACCTGATCGGTTTGTAATATGGCAAACCACATGTGGTCGGGTTATATTAAATCTATGAAAATACCGTTTGTGGTAGATCGAGCGTATGGTGGGGCAGCAGCGACGTACGCGCAACGAAGAGGAGTTAAGCAACGATTCCGATGAAGGCCGTTACATGGATGGATGTCCGCTCGTTAAAAAACTTAATTTCAGAACATACATTAGGTTTACGTATATACGTATATATACAAACGCATATATATATGAATATAAAGTATGTTCTAGTTTTTTTTTTATTTAATAAATAAAATTTATGATTTGGTTTCCGGATCGGGGCCATATCATACCCATGCGTTACATCCACCTATTGGCCCTGATCGGGTTTCCTGAGAAGTTCCCTATATGGTAACAAATCTGCGACATTCGGGTCATATTTCTGTCCGATTGAAATTTCTACTTCGGAAGTAGTAGTAAATATAGTAATTTTTGATAAAACGTTTTCTCCGTGTAGTATATAATTTTGTCTTTATTCTATGCTGATATTTATATATTTAAAGTGCATAATATATATATTTACACTTACGAAAATGTTATATTCAAAATGACAATACATTATGGCATTGCAGGGATATGGAAACAAATATTTAAAAAATCATTATATATCTTCTATACAATACATATCTTCTAAACAAATTATCTTTACATTATAGACTAACTTTTGAACAATCTTTACTAGTTTACTGTGTATCACGTCTCTATATATAAAATCACGTCTCTATCAATAAAATGTAATTTTGTCTAATAAGTAACTTGTAATTTTTCTTCTACTAATACCAGAAATTAAATTTCTTAATTTCACTCAGAATAATATCCCTTTTAGAAAACTTACTACTGCTTAACAAATACTAGTGTGCGTCTTGTGAAATTCTAACTTGGGTAATTATGAATTATTATGGCTAATTATTGTCCTAGACTAATATTGCTTTATAGGATGTCACAGTAATTTAGGTTAAAGTAGAATAATGATCTGTATACAAAATTCAGAATTGCAACCGACAACGATATATCTTTTAGATTACATAGATAAAGTTCTCATTAAATTTTTTTTGATCTTAGTTAGATCTTTTCGTCTAAAATCATCAAAACAACTTTGATACGGCTTAATTATATATAAAAGTAACTAGTAAGGAAAATCCAAACGCGCGCCCTTCCGTTGTTCACACAAAGACATTGTTCCGAAAAGTAAATAGAAGAAAAAAGAAAAAGTATTAAACAGATAAAGAATTGTCGTTTGATGAAACAAGAACAAGAAAGTCGGTCATATTTATCTTTTAGTTGAAGCGGATCAATATTTTTTGCTCATCTTTGATGAATCATAGTTTCTGTTTCTATTTTACCAACGAGAAAGATAAATTGTGAAACGCCGACGGGATGTTGTGTACGCAGGACGAACGAAATTCAGACATGCATGTTTCCGGGCCGATAACGAATTCATTAAACCGGCCTATAAATTTGAGCATTGCACCAATTGAGTTTGAGTACGAGGGCAATTGTATTAGACTTGGTAAAGGGCATCATTGAGCTAATAGAGGCTCTCAAAAATGCGAAGTCAACAGCGACGAAATTGCTAAATAAAGGCTCTTGGCGTGAGTGAACGACGACCACCTTCTTGATTTCGCCCAGGTCATCGGAACGTAACCACTCGCTTTGATAACGACACCCATCCACCCGCTACCAGCGCGCCCGGATACTTTGTCATGCAGATTCTGTTGCTATAATCGGTGCCCTCCCATGTTTACTCTAGCATTAATCTTGGGTCGAACCCTCTACTTGACGTACGAGAGTCAGTGCTAAGAAACACTGGAAATTAATTGTCACTTGTTACCGGGCAAACAATGTGCAGTGATATATCTTGGTGTAGCAAGTAGATTCAAGATGAAAAATAAAACATTTTTGCAACTCTAATGATGCTATACCCGTTGACGTACAGTCAACTACAAATCAAGCAAATTGTTTACATATACGTCACGTCTTAAGTAGCCGCATTCAAATACTTTGTATTCCTTTAAGATTAGAGCAAGATAATCGGATTTTTAATCGGAGCCGGATTTTTCGTCATTCAGAGAGATTTTGAAATTTTCAATTTCTCATATCATTCGATGAATTAATACACAACAACGGCGTATTCATGAACAGGTCATGATATGTGTATATCGTAACAATATTGTCTATTGTCTTGATTTTAAAAATAATCCTTCGCAAATTAATCTACATAAAGTTTCGAATGTTGAATATAAACGAATTTTATTAAGATAAATAAAAAATGAACATTCCACAAGGAAAAGTTTCATATTAATTGTTGTATTATTAATATTAATGTTATTGACTTTATTGCAAATTCATATTAACCGAACTGCACGCATATGGCAGATTACGGAAAGTTTCAGAACTTACTAATATGTAACTATTACGTAATTCAATTAAAATTTTTACAATTGTATGTTGTTCCTTCTATACTTTTTTATTATCAATTCAAAATTCATATTTCAGTATATTAATAGAATTCGGAACAGAAGGATATTACATACAAACGGATGCTAGAGATGCTACATATGCTACATATGCTGGACGCATTATTGCTCGAATCTGCAGTGAAGTCAGTTTTTGATTTTTGATTCCTATATGCTTTTATTTATTTGTCTTACACAAATAAGGTTCTCTCCACTAAGCGTAAGTGATAGTGATGGATATTATTGTTATTTTTAATTATTTATTCACATATTCACACATTCATCTACAAGCCTGATTCATATTAAATATTTTATTTGAAATCTGGCGTTCTGAGTTTTTGATTCGTGGATTTCAAATCTGACTGTTGTCTGATTGGCTTACGCTTGAACCATCTTTTCTGATTGGCGTTGACAGTGACGGGGAGATGTCTTGCCTGACTTAACGTTTGAAGTCGATGGTTCTTCTGGTGTCTACGAAGTCTTGTCATTCTAGCCTTGAGCTTCCACTTTATGTATTATTGTAGCTCCTTAAACATATATAATCTTAATTTATTGAGTTAGTCTGAGATATACAGTTAATCTCATTTAATTAGAATCAATATAATATTTCATCTTCATTTATTATTATACTGTTATATTGCTATACTTATGTATACATGTGTTGATATGATGATAACATTTTAGATGCTTGATTGATGGTACCCAGTTAGAAATTGCCTACGCATAGGCGACTTTACAATCGATACGACGTCGTTACAACATTGGCAACCGACGTCGACAAGCCAACATCCGACCCACGTCGAATCGACTTTATGACCCAAGTCGAACCAATGTTGTATGCCCACGTTGTTGTTACAACACGTCATGCCAACATTAGTACGACGTCGGGTGCCAACATGAACTTAAATTATATTTATTTTGCAGAATCTGGAGTTATTTGCCAATGTCTGACCCACATCTAAACTATTTTCTGGCCAATGTTCATGCAACGTCGTCAGCCCATATTGGCACAACACGTCGTGCCAACATTAAAACAACGTCGGGTACAAACATTATAATTTGATTTATTTTATAAAATTTTAGTGTCGGTTGTCAATGTCTCACCAACGTCGAAACGACTGTATTATCAATGTTAATGCAATTTCGTCAGCCAACGTTGGCACAACCATTCGTGCCAGCATTAAACGACTTCGGGTGCCAACTCATGAACTTAGAAATATTGTTTACCAACATTGATACTATGTTGTTTTTTTGCATAGGTTCAACGTTGGCAAAAGACGTAAAATCGAAGTTGGTAAACGACGTAAAATCAATGTTGGCAAATGGCATAGAAACAACGTTGGTGATGTGTCACATACCGACCTTAATACTATGTCGATACGACTTTGCCTACGTCGTGCCAACGTTATTTCGACTGTATTTTTCTGCATGGGTATATTTACATTTTATTAATTTCTTACAACATTCGTATTTTACACATTTTTATATCAAATATATGTATTTAATTATTTTTTTTATTTATTTATTTATTTTATTTATTTATTAAAAATTGCGCCTCGGGAAGTCCCGTATGGCCGGATAAGATACAAAAATGAATAAGTAGTACGAACGTTTAAAAATACAAAAGAGTATAATACGAAATATAATAAAAAAAAATATAAGTAGCGTAGAAACATATAAGGTAGTTGAAATATTATCGATACAAATGACACTGTTCAAGAAATAAATAATCATGTAGAGCACGTTTGAATAATGCTAGAGACGCTGACATTTTCAAAAGACCATTCCAAAATCTTGTAGCGGTCACAAAAAAAGATTTTTCGAGCATAGTTGAGCTGTAGCGTGTTATTAAGAGTTCTCTATATGAGTGCCGCTTAGGTCTAACAATGACATTGGCTCTTTCAGAGAGATGATTAGAAAGGTAACTAGGAGTAGCATCATGTAATAGTTTAAAAATTATACATCCGAAAAAATTTACGTCTGAAAGCTATGCGAAGCAAGCCCAATCTCTCAACATACGATGACACGCGCTCATATTTGTGAAGACGAAATATGAAGCGAATACAAGAATTAAAAGCCCTCTGAAGTTCATTGTCGAGAAGAGCGGTACAGTTAGTAAGTAATACGCAGTAGTAATCGAATAGAGGAAAAATGAGTGATTTGACTAAACGAGTACGAAGTTCTATCGATAAAATTGACTTGCTGTGACTGAGTTGACGTGGCGTGAACCATACCCGTCTACAAGTATAAGAAATGTGCAATTTCCAGCCCAATAAGGGCTCAAGCATCACTCCCAAGTTTCTCACTGAATTGACATACGGTATTGAAACACCATTTAGTGTAATTGGAGGAAGAGAATCGAAATTTATATTTCCCAATTGCTGTTGAGATGCAGACCAAAAGAAGAGAGAAATGAATAAATAAATCGAGATTCGCGAGAGGAAACAAGAAGATCACAGTTAAAATCACCAAGAATTATAACCCTAGGATAAGAGTGCGCTATAGAAGAAAAAGAGTCGACAAAACTATTTGGTAAAGGAGCCAATGGAGGTCGGTAAACAACAGAAACCAAGATCGACATAGAACCAATGAAAACACGAATTATGACAAAATCAGTACAGTCGTCAGGATCGTTAGAAAGTAGTAGTTCAAATGAAGTCATCGATTTATGAATGTAAAGACATACACCACCTCCTCTATGCATCAACCTGTCGGATCGAACAATGTCGTAATTGTCCAAGGTTACTCTTGCATTAGGAACAGATTCACTCAGCCATGTCTCGGTCACTGCTACCAAATAAGGTCTACGATAGTCGACAAGCATTCTCAATTGATCATGATGCGCCATATTGTTTATTGATTGAGCGTTGACATAGCAGACAGAAAGAGAATGGGAAGCCCCATCAGAATCAATATCCACATCAGATGGAGCATTTAATGTGTGAAATCTATCGGAAGTTGGGGAAAAAGTACTATGATGAGGCACGAAATGGATTGGAAGTATCAAGAACCACGTTCCCAGGCGAGTCGACATCCAACAACGAAGAAGGTAGAAGAGAGCTAGTTTGAGCATTGCCCTGAGAGCGATTCGGAATACCACCTACAACAACAGTCTCAGATATAGCAGAAAGAGAGGGACCAATTACATCTCGAGGATAATTTAGTAGTGGTGACACTTTTCCTGCTGAAAACGCGGCCTCTTCTTATCCAACAAAAACGATACCCATTGGCTTTTGCAAACCCTTTGGCTTCACCAAAGCATTTGCGTTCAACTGCTGTGGAACGTTCATTAATGAGAATAAGCGATTTCTTTTCTTCTGCAAATATATCATTAAGAAAGAGATCCTTCACCCTCCTTTTAGCCGCCAACCATTCATCCCTGTATCTCCTCGAGACAAAACCTACAATGATCACTCTGGATCTACCAGCTACCACAGGAATACTCCGAAAGAAATCAATCAGATGGTTGTGAAAATCTACCGCTAGGCGGGCAGCTAATTTTTGAAGAAAGCCAAGAATATCTTCGACACAACGAGTATTCAAGCCCGTAATTCCCTGTCCCAGTCAGGGCGCAAGGAGTTAGAGGAATACTCATTTATTGGAGCTTGACTCTTCAAAGTATTTTTAATTTCAGCGGTATTCTGAGTATTCTCAGATACTCGCACAGCGATATCCTGATTGGATTCCTTCAATATCTCATTATCACATTAAGCATCATCTAATTTCTCAGTAATTTCTGTTACTATGACCCGCATCTTTCTCAAATCAGCTACATCCTCGTTGAGCCTAGAAATATCGTTCTGAATGATGAGAAGACAACTCAACCTCGAGTTAATGTTATCTAATATTTCTCTGAATTGACTCATGTCCGAGCGAGATCTCAAGTTGTCATCCATATCTGCACTCAATGAGGTCGAAGACAGTGAAGAAGGGCCTGGTGAGGGAGATAAATTAGGCTTTGAATTAAGACTAATATCATAATATTAATCATAAGCTCAATTGACATGAGTGCAACACGTTAACGTAGATATAGTGAGGTTAGAATAATAAAGAGACAGTTAATTAAACAATTATATTTAAATGTAACACACGAAAAAAAAATTGTATTATATTATTAATTTAATAGTATGATAAAATATTGGTCGTTAATTTCTAACGTTAATATGGTATTACTTACCGTCACGCTGTAATTAATTTGTTGTTGACGGTTATATTAAATAAATTTATCACATTTAATTCAATGTGAAAAACTGCAAACTGCTGGAGTCAACCTTTATTCTATCACTAAATTCGCGCGTTTTTTAAAAACAATTGTCACAGAAATAATATTTGAATATGATGATGCCTAAGATCAGACTCTTTAATTTGCAGTCTAGACTGTGCATTTTACAGTGCAACTTTTACAGTCAGACTGTATAGTCTAGACTGTAACTCTTACAGTACAGACTGCACTGAGAGCAGTCTATTTTTTTTGGGTGCACTATTGAAATTGTATAATAGACCAGCGTATAATAAACCATAGAATTATTAAAAGTTCCATACAGTTGAAAACACTCATTTAGATGTACACACTAGTTAACACTATATTTACATTGCTTCAAAGATTACTAATCTAAATAAATACTTTCGTTTGCTGGGTATGTATTTTGTTAATTATAATAATTATTAATTAATTGCAATACTATATATGAATATAAAAACTTTATCCAAATATTTCTATTAATTCTTAACATAGTACAATTGTTTAGAGGATCCAATTAAACTATATTACATGAGAGTAAATGCATTATTGAATGGTTCTTTTTTATTAATGTTTGTATTAAAGCCTTAAAGTTATTTTTTAATATTTATAATTTAAGATAGTAAATTTCAAAGTACATCTATTTTTAACAAAAACAATTTTTTCTTTTTTTATAATTTTGGTTTTTATATCAAAATATATTAATATTATTTATTGTTTTACTATTAATGTTTTAGAAAGCTTAAGGTAACTTAAAAATATAATTATAATAAATTTAAATTAATATAAAAAAATAAAATAAAAATTTTCATATAATATCGTTATATATTATATAATATATAATTATTATAAATAATAATTATATATTAATTATATAATAATAAATACATAAAATTATAATTATATAATAG
>JABFQC010004802.1:0-12297 GCA_022817085.1 Psilanteris sp. ZL-2020
CATTTGGGTCAGATCATCATTAAAAACAAAAAAAAAAAAAAAAAAAAATCTGAAATATTTTAAATCACTGAAATCTATACTTAACTCTGATGAAAATTTTCACATCTAAATTTGGTTTCGATGAATCATTTTGTAATATAATAAGCCAGGCGTTATTAAATTATGACGAAAAATATGTTTTAATTGAATTTGACTCCTGCTTTCATTAGTCACGATTTAATACAATACAGTACATTTTTAAACATCTCAAATAACAAGTATTTAGAGATTAATAAACAAACTAAAAAAATGGTTGTAATAATCGTCGAATGTTTGATGAATTTAAATTTTAAAAATTGTTATCTTCTACAATAAGGATGTAATTATGGGATAATAAATTAAGTATTTATTTATATATTATAATTTATTTTTCTATTGATATTCACTCTTTTTGTTGTAATTCGTTTACAAACATAATTAATTTATTGAAATATTAGCGTAATTATGCAATAATTACATTTACAACACATTAAATATTTGCTTTTCAACTCAATCAATAGTTATTTACAATATTTTACAATACGTAACATTTTTCGATAATTTGTAACTTTGACGTAAGTTTTCCAGCAAACCGAAATAATTAAATTCTTCAATTAACCATCGGATATCATAATCGCGACAATCTAGAAGCCATCAAATCAATTGGTCAATCATAATGAATTATTCAGTGCAATAACTACTAACGTGTAGGATCTACTTATTGTTAGATCAAACACATTTAACAATTCATGACACGTTCAGTAAATGCAATTAAAAACGCACATAAACGTCCTAAAACTGTTGTAGGATATTTCATTACATATACATTATTATCACTATTATTTTTCTTATAAATTAATGAAACGCGATAGATTTTGCTAACCAAAATTGTCCATCTATATAGTTTTATATATTTTGATATATTTTAACGAAAATAAAAAATCAAAAATTCAATTTTATGCCAGAAATGTGGAAATCCCTCAAGTATTCTATATAAACAAGCGAATTTGTGTAAATTTTAAATTTCGTCGATTTTTTATACTCAGTTTGACAATAGTGAAAATCATAAAATAGATGAAAAACCCGTTTTTCAGTCCGAAAGTTGTTCTAAAGTAGAAAAATGTGAATTTTTGTAACCTTTCATATTTTAACGATCCTTCGACGAAAATATTTCACAACAAATTTAACGCTTTATTTAAAATATTTTTGAACTCCTGTCATCAATTAATTAGGAAGTTTTATTTTCGCAGTTTTTTTTAAATAAATTGTCTTATGTTTGCCAACAACATTGGATACACCAACAGTATAATAAAATCGAAATTTAAATTATTCAAGCAAAATTGATGTTTTCGCAGAAAAAACGCCGGCTTGCCGTAGTTTTGTTCGCGAACAAAAATAGCCCGCGCGGGTACCTTTCTGATATCAAATTACGTCTAGAATTGCGACTTGTAATATGCGCCGTTTCCGCGATTGTAACCGACAAGTGTCGAGCGTTACGATTTGCAATGCCCATTAAACAGACGCGCGTCGCTTAATCGCGGCTCGTAAATGCCGAACGCGACGATCGTCGATGTGTGACGACGATGAATTAGCACTTACCCCTCGGACTTTTCGGAACAATGAATGAACAGCGCTTCGAACGGGTCAACAGGTGCGAAGAAAAACTTTCTCTCACTAGTTACGTTCTTACATGTGAACAATAAAACCGCGCTGAACTCAACGCCGAATTAACTGCAAAACAAGCGTTTTTAATCATAAACAACGAACACTCAAACCAATCACGATATTTAACGTCTCTTTGACGTCTTACAATAAGATACCCTTCAACAAACGATCACCAAATATCGTCAACAAACGACAATTGCTTAATAATTGATAAAACAAAATTAATTTTAATAATAAGCACAATCTTAAAAACGTTCTATTTATAAGACCCAAAATTCATAACGAGATAAATCTCAAATAACCAAGCCATTCGGACGTTTAAATTAAAAGGGTATCTCATGTTAAAACGATTTATGTAATTATCGATTTGTTATTAAAAACAAAAAAAGACAAAGAAAAAACATGTTGAAACACTTCGAAATGAATGTTTGACATGTTATTATGATGCCTTACGAAGAAACACTGCGGAGTCACTCGGTTTTGCCCGGACGAAGTTTCAGAGGCGACTGAAGAAGCGTGCCGTCTTAGCCAGCAACGAAAGCTGTCGGTTGAAAACGCGCAGCGAAACTGAAACTTCGACACAGCTTGGCGTCGTCGGTCGTTTAAGTCATCGCTTACTATGGTGTACAATGGACTCCAATGCGCGCCAATCCAACGGCTGCGAGAAACGCTCGCGTACGCGCTCCGTTGGATGTAACTCGCTTACATTAAAAGAGGCGCCGCGCGGTGGGGAGAGACCACGCTGTGGCTCGTATGCCGTGCATTATACTCCGGGACGCTTCGAGCGCTCACGAGATGCACGAGTTACAAGACGTTGCGCGGGCTCCCGATGTACCATTTTATTTTTGGGCCCGCGGAGAGAAAGGAGCCAACGCGACAGACTTTTTTTTGCCTTTTTGCGTTTTCCCTTCTTCTCGTTTCTACGTTTAACCTTGCCGCTGGTTCGTCCTTTTTTTGGTCCGATTACGTTTCCTTGTTTAATCCGTGACGGTGGTTAGGCTTGCATTGAATTGGAGTCGATTCGAAAACTGCGTGCGATTTGAAATTTGGAAAGATGCGAATCATAAATTAAATATTGATAATGTTTGAAATCACAAAAATAATATTTTTAATATTTAAAGCGGGCAGACTGAACAGTCACGAGAAGTATTAACTCGAGTCATAAACAAAACAAAACAGACTGGTTCAATAGAACATTGCTGATTTTATCTATCTGAATGTTTAAAGACTTTTTTCTTTCGATTTAAAACAATTTTACGACAAAAATATTATTTCTCGCGCAATCTTTGCATATAAAATGTAAATAATTTCTTGTTTTACTGGACGTAACTATGAAGTCTTTGAACGAACAAAAAATCCACTGTAAACATAATTCCGGCCAATCTTTTTAAACATATGCTTTATGTTGTTATGATGGGTTACTGCTTTACTTTATTTACTTTCGTTACAGAAATGTATAATTTTCATATACTCATGTAATTTCCACATTTACAAGTTCATAAACATCCATGAAATACTCGTATTATTTATGTTTTACATGATTAGTTGTGTAACTTTCCGCCTATATATATACATAACGTGAAAGTGAAATATATACGAATAATACCATTAATCACCACTACTCGAACTCGTGTGAACAAATATTTATATAGTATTAGGATATATTTTGTAATGCTTGCGTTAATAAATATTGATATTCTCAAAATATAATCGGTTTGTTATATAATAAGCAAATATTGCAAAATTAATAAAACAGCGTTATTTGATTTCTTTCGAATAGTGTATCAATTGCTGTCGAGATTGTTCGCGATATTTAATTACAAAAAAAATCACAGCAAAAATGTAAATAATTTTGGTCGCGCGACATCAATTCGGAATATTTTTGCTATGAAAATAAATCAGTCAAAAATTCTTTAATTGTAAATATTATTGACAGTATATTTTTCACGACTATTTTCTGCAGCTTTAAAATCGCCGATCATAGACGTCTTAATTTAAGACACTTCGTTAATAATCTCCGACACTAAAGAGGCTCGATAAATTATATACTTCTTATTTAAAGTCATGTCGGTCGTCTTATAGTCAATAAGATTTAATTCATCTTATAAAGTAAGTCGTAAATACTAAGACCTGCAATATATATCTCAAACGGTATTAAGGTACTTTTACACTTGGTCGTTTTCATTGTAACTCGATGTAAATCGAGTTTTTATACTTTTATAACGTACAAAATGTATTGTAAATAAATATATAAATAAATAAACAAATAATAATAATAATAACAATAATTCGGTTATAATAAATTAAAACTGGATTATTTTGATTTAACTAATTTTGTGTAAATCTCATTATTTGTTTACATCTTGTGTATATTAAAATGAAAACTATCTAATATATAAAATTAATAAAGTTTTATAAGTTTCAATTCATTTATAAATTTTAAAACAATTTTAAAGTTATTCAAAAAACTATTCATTGGAAAACAAATATAGAATATTCTATAAACAAATTATAATAAAACATATATGATTAAAATTTAATATTTTTATATAGATAAATATTTTGTGAAATAATTTTGTGTAATATATAAAATACAAAAGTGTAACCTGTTTCGCATAGCTGCAAATATTAAGATAATATCATTATTTACATAACATTTTTTTAAATATTTTAATCTAATTTTTACACTTCATTAATTCACTGAATCAATTACATATGATCATCTTTAATAACAATATTATATATAAACATATTTTTAAATCACAATAAGTATAAACATTTATATTTAATATATAGGAAACGTTATATTATTTTAATACGAAATTAAATTATAATTATATGCGATTGTTTTATTACATTAACTCAGAGAAATTAAACAAAATAAATATTTGTTTTTTAATTGTATAAATTTCGTTTGACAAATAAAAAATTAAAACATCATAATAAGCATAATTTAGAATTATAACAAAAAAAAAACTAAAAGCATTAAATCTAAAAATTTGCATTACTCAGTCGGTTAAATAGAATTGTTTAAGGTGTGAGGTTCAATGCCAGTAGATGTCAGCACTGGATGAATTTTTCTCACAAGCTTTTACACACATACGGAGAAAATGCATCCAGTCTTAACATAAATCAGGTATACTCAAAAATAAAAATAAACACTTTTTAAAATAATTAAACTACCAAGCGTTGACAGTACAATTATTTGAAAGCAGTTATGTGTTGAAATTAATGTCGTCAAAGTTTCATGATTTCGTGAATGCCCCGAGAAACGTATTTCGGGGCGCAGACGGCAATAAAATCCGTTTGGACGAAGTGAAGTACAAGAATCAAAACGCAAGCGGCGTTCTAAAGTTTGTTCTGTGCAATGATAGTTGGCCAAATATTTGGTCGAATGTAAGCATCTTGTGTTTGACGGTGCTGTTTTGGCATTTCGATGTCCATCTGTTGATTACGTTGTTATTAACGGTTACTTTAATATTTAGACTCAAATCTGCAGCTACATCAATCAAGACAGGTTTGTTACATTAATAACACTTTTATTTAAACTTATTTTCATAAACAATTTAAGTTAAAAAAAATAATAAATTAAATAATATATTTATTACAATTGAACCATTTAATGCTAAAAAATAATTATTAGTTTATTGTTATTGACAAAACAAGAAAAAAAAGAAAAAAAAAACAAAAAAAAACAAAAAATCCTAACAGTTAAAAATTACCTTCTTTTTTTTCGTTTTTTGACAATTATATGTATATGTACAATATATATAAATACGCTTTACAACATATTACTGTAACTATTAATTATTTATTAGTGTATTTATCATTATTTTGATAAGTTAATTTCAAGAATAATATACTATATATAATGTTATTATAAATAATAAATAACTTAAAGTGATAAATCATTTGTAAAAATAATTTTGTTTTTTGTCTTAATATGTTTACAAATATATATATATATATATCCTTAATATATATCCATATAATTTATTTTTTATATTATAAATATTATATAATGATTTTAACTTCAGTAATATTATTACTTTTAACCTAATATTTTATTTATTTTGTATCAATTTTGCATAAATATATTTAATAATATTAGTAATATTTAACAATCTAATTAAGATATAATAAAGTCTACTTTTAATTTACATGAAATATTGAAAGAAGGTAATGCAAGTCTATTATATTAATTTATGATAATATTGTTTTTACAGATACACTTATACTTGTCGAAGCAGTAGGTGTTCAAATTATAACTGAATCATTTTTTCCTTTAATTAAAAAAAGGCAATTTATACCATGGTGTGTAATTGAAGATGTATTTATTAATGAGGTGATCACTCAAGTAAGTTTGAATTAATGTGTAGTATTTTTAATTATTTTAATTCTTGTATATTATTAGTAATTTGCTCATATTTTGATAATATATCATTATGATGTTATATTTAAATTATAGTTAATAATTTAATAAGTAAAGTATATATACAATTTTAAGCATATAATAAATATATAATGATTTATATAATATTAAAATATTATTCTAAGTCCAAATATATTTGTTTTGGTTAAATATATATATATATATTTCTGATTATTTAAAATTTTAAAATATCATTTACTTAAATAAAATAAAGAAAAAAAATTGCATTTTTATAATAGTATGCTTATATATAATATTATATATAATGTTAAGTAGTTTATATTATTTAATATATGTATATAAACATGGAAGTTTCTATTCTAATTACGAGTGTATGAAAGTGTATGTAAAATTGTATGCAAGGTTAAATTATTAACCATTAAAAGATTGCAAATTTGTATAGAAAACATCTAAACATAATAAATAATGTTGAATAATTATAAACATAAAAATGTATAAATTAATATAAGCAAACAAGATATTAAATCTTATTTTAAAATAAATATATTTGTTTAACATTTTTTTGAAAATAAAAATTAATTTAATTAAAAATGAAAAGAACTGATTTGCATGAAATTTCAAACATTGAATGTCAACAAATTATATTTAGGTAAATAATATTCATTTTTTCAAAAGGAAAATAATTATAATTTTCAATTGAATTATTAATAATAATAATAATAATATTATTAGTATTAGTTTATTAAGAGTTATTGCGAATAAAATTGAACATCCTGAAATATGTCGATTAAGCAGATTTTAAACATTTGTTGATATTTAACATTTAGATCTTCATACTCTTTGTAATTTCACAACATTGAAAATGAGTAATTTCTTTTATAACAGTACTTTTAGTAAATTATATATTAGAAGTTATAAATAAATGTAGACAATTTTAGTGGTAATTTATACTATGCTAATAATTAGATCTTATTGTATATTCTTCATTTTTGCTAAAATAAGAATCTTTATTTGATGTAGCGATTGAAGAAATGTTATTATATTTCAGCAAAGAGTATTATTCTTTTTAACATTTTTGATCAAAAATGAAGTAGGAGAAGTTGGTGAAACAGATGTCAAATTGATTCCTCTATTTCGGGAACTGAAACCAGAATTAAAATGCCTGGAATATTTGTACGTTCAGTCGGCCCGCTTGATTGGGACGAAGAAGGAAAAGAACCCGTTTTAACTGTACCAGGCTCATATTGGTTATGCCACAAGAAAAATATTTATAAGTTTACACTAAAATTTCATAAATCTATAAGGTAATTTTTATAACTTGTTATAATAGAATTATGATATTTTTATATTATTTATAAGAATCTTTGTTTTGTTTTAGAAATACTAAAGAATTTAACTACAGTAAAGATTTAATGAGAGTTATAAGACGGATATTAAAGTGTAATCCACCACAAGGCCAGCAGTTTAGTACGAAAAACTTATTTGTTGAATACAGTATCCTTTTTGAAATAAAAAAATTACTTTTAAAATAAATATTAAATAGCTCTATCATTTTGTTTTTAAGTTAAAAATAATTTTTTAAGAAACGTTTTACAAAATACAAGTAATTTTTTAAAATAATTTTGTATTAAAATAACAAAACATAAAGTTAGTATAAATATATGATATAAATATCAATATTTAACAAACTGAAACTCATTTTAAAGATTTATAAAACCGAAGTAACATTTCTTAATTGTTAAAAGAAATCAAAAATAAAATATATTTCTATATTTAAATTTAGTTATATAGAACTTTACTTGTTTACAGTATTATTAAATATTATGATAATAATAACTATGAATGAAATTTTGTATTATATATATTATACATTGTATTATTGTAATCCTTAATGTTGATAAATTAGATCACACAATCTGGACTCGACCAGATAAAATGTTTGCCATGCTCAAATTTCGGGATAAACCAGATGCCGTTGTTTATCATCAAGCTTTCATTTTAACAATCAAAATCGTTGATCTATTGCCTGCAGATAAAATATTGTCCAATGATCGACGATTAAGTGATAACAATAAAACTGGTCCTGAACGTCGCAGTGAGCGTGGAAAAAGTGATGCTGAAATAAAAGCTATAATTAAAATAAAAACGTGCTCTACTAATAAGTCATCTAACACGGTTTCCTTAAAAAATAAAAACACAGACATTAAATCCACTGAGTTAAATGAAAGTGTTACAATAAAAACAGAAGATATCGAAGATAATCTTTTAAATAAAGAGTTGAATTTTTCAGAAAATTCAGTTGACAATAATGTGGAATTAAACCAATCTTTTTCTACTGATGGCAGTTTATCAAATCGTCTTACGCCATCTCCATCACCTAGTCTTCAAATTACCCAGGATAATTGTATAGATAGTAGTAAGAATGAGAATGAGAAGTATTTGGAAACTGAAATTGATGCCACAAAACGAGAAAACGAGGATATTGAATCAAAAGATTTACAATGTTCAACAAATACTGAGATTTTTGCTAAGCATGACAATGAAGATTATGATGTAGACGTGGATGGTGATAATGAAGATGATGTAAGCATTAAGCTCAGACTCAGTACGGATTCAGAAGATGAAATGGACGTAGATGAGGATGTAAATGGTTGTGGAGATAATACAACGAATGTGAACACTGAAACTACTGAACAAATGAGTACAAATGAAATCATTAAGACAGATATAAATATTGAAAATGATTTAATTGATAAAAACATAAAACTATCAAACAGTGAAGATGTGCATGTAGACATTGATGATTCTAAAGGGAAAACTGATTGTGAATTGGAGCAATCAGTTGAGGAGCCAATGGAAGTGGATTCAGATGAACCAAGCAAACAGACTGAAGATACACATATAGAGACAACGTCTCTACCGTATCAGTATATTATAGAACGAGATATTGAAAATTCACGAATTAAGTGTATTCAAAAAAACCGTGAATTTAACGATAATTCATCGTCACAAAGTGACATCACTAGAGACAGTGGTACGACTACAGAAACACCAGAAGATCAGGTGGAGATGCAATGTCTGGATATGACAGACTTGGTAATGAAAGGTTTAATGTTTACTTTGAGGCAAGAGGAAGACAGTGTAAAAATAGTGAAGCAAACAACGAAAGTAGAGGTCGATGAGGTATTGGAAAATTCTGAAAAAGTTGAAACTAAAGAAGGCGACCCCTGTTTGTTGAATTCGAGTTTGTTAAAACTAGAAAGCATGATCACAAATATTGATAATCGTAGCAAAACTGGATCAGATTTGAACAAACTTTACGAGTCCCTGTCCACGTTAACGACTATTAAAAAAGACGAATCATTGTTAACAGACACCGACGAAAATACAACAAATGAAATTTCAAGAATGTCTAATTTCAAATCAGATCAGGAATCTTCTTCTAATTTAACAAATAATGTGATTATTTCGCCAACAAATATCATGAAGAGTAATGAACCCGAAGAGGAAAACGACATTGAAGATATGGTTGATGTAGAAGAAGAGGACATTATTCCTGAAGCATTCCAACGTAATTTAATGCAAGTGGAAAAACCAGAGGAGTACGAAGGATTACTTATGGATGATTTTGAAGAAATTGTTACATGGAAAACGGTTATTAAAAACAATGAAGATCATTTTGTAGAGACTAAAAACAAAGAAAATAAAAGAAGTGACAGAAAAACAACAGTTAATGGAAAATTGGATGTTGGAATCAAAAAGACAAAAAGTAATAGACCAAAAGTGATATCGGATGAAATTATTAAGAATAATGATTTACCACACAGTTTACTGAGTATGTTAATTAACAATAAGTCGACAACTAGGAAATTGTCAAATAGCGTTATTGTTAATGGGCAATCAAATGTATGTATTAAGAAATCCGAACCAGAATTGTCATTAAGAAAAGAAGAATCATCTGATCCAATAATAATAATTGATTCTAATGTCAAATCTGAACATGACAGTGTAGATCATGAAATGATTGATACTGGAGTTGTCACATCTAGGTCTACAGTAGTGTGCAATGTAAATGAAATACAAGAACATCCGTGTGAAAATAAAATCGATTATGTTCCACAAGTTTGTGAAGAACAATTGCTAAGTAAATCTTTGACTTCCATTGAAAATAATGATAATATTGTTAAAGAAGAGAACATAGAAGAAACAGTCATAAAAAGTTGTGATAAAATTATGGATGAAAATACAAATTTTGATGAAAGTATTAAAAGTAAACATTCTTCTTCAACCACACTCCAGAAGCGATATCCAACGAGAGTAATCAAGGAATCTAATCAACCAGTTTACGTGTTTAAACAAAAACAAAATCGAAAGTCGAAATCCAGTGGAAATAATAAGAAATTAGATTTTCATAAGTTAATAGAAGATCTTTCATTAGGACCTCGAGTACTCGTTGAAAGACTTGACCTGAAAACTTTACGCAGTTAGCATTAAACTCTTATATTTACTAAGATGATTTGTATTAAAAAGCATAATGATAAAATTGTTATAATTTCTGTATAATGGATTTATTACTATAACTTTATAATATAATTTAAGTAGAAGAATATGTTGAAGACAAAAGCTTTTTTTAGGAAATTGTTATTCAGTAGTTTTGTTAATTACATTAAATACATGTATGTCTTTTTATAAATTTGTATGTTTTTCATTTATGCGCATTTTTTTCCTCCTGTGCTTTTAATAAAACAATGTCATTATCTCCAATTTTATGTACTAAGTCCAATACTTCGCTCAAATTGTCTAGCTTGTTAGATAGTGATTCCAATTCATTTTTGTACATGTTATCATATGAACTATTTTTGTGTTTATCAAGAATTTTTGACTCTTCTGCGGTTAAAGTGGGCCGTTCTGATAAATTTATTTTATTTACATTTATTTTGCCAACCTAAAAGGATCATTTTTATCATTGTGATATATTTGTAAAAATTTTGTAATGTAAAATATCAATTCACAAAATTTTGGATTCGTCTGACGTATGCAAAAATTGCTGTAATGTTTAACATCTTGAAAAAGATTTACATATAACATTTTTAAAGCTTTATGCTTTAGTCTATAAATAAGAGATTTAGTAATCAATTTTGTGAAATACAATTTATTTATGATAGTTTATTTATTTAAACATGGAGTTTGTGCTCCATCTATATAAAATAAAAATTAAACTTGTCAACATAATCTTCATTGTGAATTTGAACAAACCTCGAAATTTACAAATTAATATAATGTACCGTAAATTGTCATTTTATGATCTATTATAATCAAAATGTAATTTGTGGAAAAATATATATATATCAGATATAATTAATTTAATGTAATTTAGAAATGATATATAATCATTTTTTATGTAATTTTAGAAAAAAATATTACAATACAATCAACTTTAATTAGTTCAAATAACTTTCAATGTCAATGTTTTATTCAAATTCATTATTAAAATTTATTTAATAATTTTATGACTATATAATAATAAATATAATAGAAAATGATCTGTTTTACTTAAATAAACCCCATACCCTCATTACAAATTGAAATTCTGTTTCATGTACAAATAACTATTAATTTTTTTGTTTTATAAATGAAATGATATATAAACTTACATTTATGCATTTTAATTTATTTATTTTAAATATGTTTAAAAATACATAAAATATTTGATTGAGAATTCTACTTTATAAAAATGTATCATAATGCACAACATTAATTTGTAGATACAAAACAATATTGATTGATTATTGTTTATAATATATTAGGATATAAATCCATTTGTAAATAGTATAAATAATAAAAAATATATTTATTAAATACTTATTAATTATAATAAAATAAACCTTCACTATAATATATATTTATTTTAAAATGCAAATTCATTTAGAATAAACAATAGTAGTTAATAAAAATGTTTATATATTTTTTACATTACCTGCAGTTTAGTATTAATTTTAATTGTTTCTTCTAAAACATTAGTACAAGCTTCAGAGTAGCACTGTCTTACAGTAGCAATATCATACAATGCATCTAAATGATTTTGGCAAATATTAATCTTATCTGAAAGTTGAATTCTATGTTAGATACTTAATTCTGAAATTACTTACAAAATAAATATTATATAAATGATTATTTACAATCTTTATTGTAATTGTATACCATCTTATTAAAGGTAATAT
>JABFQC010004803.1:0-12294 GCA_022817085.1 Psilanteris sp. ZL-2020
ACCATATAATAGCCAGTGTTTGCGCCAATATTGGCCCAAAGTTGCAGCCCATTAATGTTAGCCATTATCGTACCGGGCTCGGCCCGATTATAAAGATTGGTTTATCTCTGTATTTTCTACTTGGGTTCCGATAAGAAAAGAAAAGATTTACGTAAATATTTCTGCCACCAAGAAACTATATATTTTGATACAAAACAATTGTGCATAAAAATAATTTACATCATTTTTCTAAGAAAATATTTATAAAAAAATATTGTTTAATAATTAAATAAACACTTTTATTACATTACATAATGGATATAACAATATTTTTAAATAAAAAAGATAATCAACTTTTACGTTATGTTGCAAAATAATAAATTAAAAATGCATAATTTTACTTATCGCTTCACTGTTAAAAAAAGGTGTCTTGATTAAAACACATGAATTATATGTTTTTTAACAGTGTTAATAACAAAATTTCTTCTAAACTAAAATTCCATTTTAAAAGATTCTCCATTATCAACCTTATACTATTAAATTTAAGAATTTATAATATTATATTATAAAATATTAATAATAAAACAATACAATATAAAACCTACAATAGTACTGTCAAAACTTAATAGATGGCGTTGAAGACAAAAGTTTCTTGAATCAAGAAAATGCTGTTTTAAATTAAGAAATTTATTTTATTGTTCTTATAAATAATATTTCTATACTGAAGCTTGTTTTCATTCAAAGCCATGTTATATTAACTTAATCAAGTAGTATTCAAGAAAACGTACTCTATTTGTTGAAGTAATATTTTTTTAAGAGTGAGGATAAAAGGAGGCTCAAATTATTGCCATTAAAATCTTTAAACTTATCAATTTAACTCCGAATTAAATATTCTCCCCTTCCCTTTTGCTTAATACTTGTCTATTTAATTAATTTTAAGTATTATATAAGAATATTTATATATTTAAGTAGATTCGAGAATACAACATTCAAAGTTAAAACATTATGTTTAAAAATGTTAGTGGAAATAATTTGAGTCTCCTTTAAACCTCGAAACATGCAAAAATGGAAATTTCCGCGTTTTTTCGAGGTTGAAAGGAGGCTAAAAATTTTAACTCGGAATCTCCAGCGAAATAAAAACGCCCGCCAGTTTGTCGTGGCATTTGCCCGCGTTAATACCGAGAACCGTCGCGCGGATTAAGCAGCGACACCGCGTATCTGTCTAAAACACGAAGCTGATAAAGAAGCGCCCTCTCGGAAGGCCAATTATTAATTGCGACGCGGCCGACTGCCGTGCCGGTCCGGGATTTAAATGACGCGAACGTTATTCGAAACTCTCGGCGGAGAAATCGGTCTGGATGCGCGCTGCAACGTCACGCACAAGATTTTAATGACTCGGCGAAGCTGTAACGAACGAAGATGATTTACGAGAAAATTATGTGATGTGATTATTACGTACCGGGGGATTGATAAATTGATATTCTTATGTTTGCGGAGTGCCAGCGCCGCGACATCGATTACCGGCCGGTTATAATCGCAACGAGCGAGTTCTAATTATTTCGAGCGCATAATTTAATGGCGCGCGCGCGTGCAAAACGCGCGGCCGCAAAAATCGGGTCGCGCGGATTACCGAGTCATTGTCAGCGCGGACGCTGATAGTTATCGCGGATGGTATTTGAACGTCAGCGCGCGAAAAGCCACGGTGTCAAAAGTCAACGGGCGTGTTTATGTCTGTATAATAAGCGACGCGAGATAAGCGAAATCGAATTGGCCGCGCGTTTTTTGTTGTTCATTGCGATCGCGGGGATGAGCGCGATCGAGATAAATGACGCGCCGAGTCGGACGCGTCGTGGGAATCCGAATGGTTTGGATTGGACGACGGTACGGGACAATTCCGTCGAATCGACGATTGCGAAAGCCGCGGACGACGCTCTCCGAGCTAATCCCATTAGCTTAGGAACATGGCTCGCCACCGACATTCCGCGCGCCGATTTATCATCTTTAATTCATCTCGCTTGCCATTTCTCGGTTACGATGCATTGCCCGCGCGCTTATTTATCCCGCGATTACGGGTCGCGAATAATATTATCATACGCGCGCGACGCTTCGTGATTTACTCGTTGCCGCGCGTTCGATTGTAATTTCATTATGTAAATTAAACGTCGGATCCTTATTCGACAAATCACCGCCGCGGCCTTCGCTCGCCCTCGATCGGAATTATCATCGGGATTAACACGTCCCGCGACTTCGCAGCTGTTATCAGCGTCCGATATTCGTCGATTCATCGACTAGCGCCGATCAGAATTCGTCTTAACGATCCTCCTCTTGTTTCGATTAATTATTTTTCTCTGGCAATATCGTAATTTACGATCGTGCAACGCGGCCTCTCTGTCTATCCCTGGCGCCATCTTCCGGTCGTAAACAAAAACCCGGTTCGGCCGAATTCGCGCGTTCGGTTCCGAACGATCGTTTGCGATTCAGAAATGAAATTATATAATCGTTAATTCCTTCGCGGCGTTTAACTATCGGGACATAATATAACGAGAAACGAGTTCCTCCGACGAGCGTAGTTTTCAATTAGCTATTTCCAATTGACGATTTGCGTTTCGTTATCTTTTATTCCTTATTTACGATTCATAATTTTCACTTTCATAACTTCATTAAAGCCCGCGCTCGGATATCCCGCGGGCTGTAACTTTCGTTCCAACGTCTGGTCCGATCGCCGCGATCGTCATTAAAGAAACGTCATCCCGCGGTTATCCTTTAATAAGCGTTTCGTGTCGGTGCCGCGCGGTCCTGCGCCCGAAACCCGCGGCATTCGCATTAAACAGCGTGTCATCCTTGATTAACATTCGATTGTCGCCGAACAAAGACGGTCGATTATTATTTTCGTGCCGTAAAATTTTCGTCTAATTATCTTCGCGCGGTTATCTTCGATTTGCAGTTTGCATTTTCTTATCTCCTATTTGTTATTTACGATTCATGCTTTACAATTCAATATCTTTATAGTATCCACGTACGATCATCCTTCGATCATGCCTTTCACTTTATCACGATCTTTATTGGAACGATTTCATTTAATTAACTCCAAACCATGATTTTCATTTCATCCGTCTTTTTCCCGTCGACTTCCCAGTCTCGTCTCTCTTACGTTATAATTATTCCTTCCCCCTTCCCATTTATCTCGCCAACCTTCGATATACCCCAAAATCATTGGTTTCGCGAAAACTAACCCGACGAAAAGTAATCGACGTCATTTTTTGATTCCGCGGATTCGGGTCGATCCCGGTCAAATCGGTTGCGAAAAATCGTCTCAGTCAAGAAACGCACCGCGGAGCGCACGGCGATCGATGTAAATTGTCAATCAATCGTACTCGCGCATTATGAGCCCGGAGAGCTTGAATAACTTAGCATGCGTAATGCCGACGCGTTTGCGTGGCTCTCGGGTGCGCGCGGTCGCGATAAAAAGTCGGTCGGGCATTTTTTCGGCCGGTGCCATTGACTTCGATAAAATTTTAATGACAGAATCAAGAAGCCGGGTAAAAAGTGACGCAATTCGCAGGATTATGCCACGCGCAAAAAGCGGACTGCGCACGGAATTCGCAAAACGACGTAAACGAAACGTTACTTAATCATTTCTCTCGTATAACTGCCGTCATTCATGCGCGCCGCGATTAAATGCAATTGTGAGCCTCCCGTCGGAATAAAAGTTTATTGATGTTAAATATCGAAGGAGGCTTTTCTTTTTGTAGGGCACGCCTTTTTTTCACATCGCTGGAATGCAGGAACGAGACGAATTTCTCGCTACTGATTTAAATTCAAAATTCAATTTTGTCATGCAATTATATACGTTATTCGGTTTTGTAATGCAATACTCGGACGATTCTTTTCGTCGTTTAATTTAGACGTTCGCTGTTCATGCTCACTTTTGACGTCGAATTTCGTCGATGCAATTGTCGTTCTTATAGTTTGGCAGTCGCGCTGCTTAAAAATGTTAAAAATGTCGCTGTCTTAGCTGTCACGATTTTAAGACACAAAGTGACTTATTTAAGTCACCAACTGGCTTAATACAAAATATTGAGGATTGGATTATGACACTTAGGCGTCTTAATTAAATCGCTTTGTATCTTAAGTAAGACTCGTGTATTACGTTTTCTAACGGTGCGGAGCCAATGTAAAAATTCCGGTAGAGTTTGTAAGTTAACTATCAGTTTGACATTGGCGCTTAGTTGACAGGTGACCGTCGATGAACGATACCGAACCGACGTTAAAATAATCGTTTTGCCAATATTGGGCTAATGTTAATCGAAGTTGGTTACTGAATTAAAATAATTGCAGGATAATCTAGCCGTGTAACTATACTAAAATCGACGTACAATATATAATGTTGTGTGCTAACAGTTTTCTAAATATATTAAAATGTAGTTTATCTGGGCATCACAAGTAAAATTCTGGCAATTTTGTGTAGATTTTTAAATGACTTGAAAAAGCTGAGTTTTGTTGGAGCAAACTAATTTATACTTGTAAGTAGCTTTAAACAGTTCTAAAAATAATTATTAATTATTGATTCTGTTAATTATTTATTATTAAAATTTATTTAATATTAATTATATAAATATTTATTTATTAATTCATTATTAAGTTATATGTAACAAAAATGTATACACATTTAAATTTGCACATACAGACTTTATTTTATTAAAGATTAAAAAATAAATCATTAAAAATAGTTTCTTTATTAAAAACATATTAGATAAAAATCTGTATAAATAATACTTTTTACATTGAATAATCAATATTAAATGAATCCACATGGGAGGTTTTATTTTTCGATTTGTCGTTTCAATAAATCATGCATTTGTATTTTCCCAATTTGCCATCATTAATAAAACCGTTTCTTTGTGTTTTGCGCAACATTTCTTTTCGTATACAAATTGATGGAATGCAATGATTTCGGTCGCCGAAAAAGTACCGACGTGAAAGCCAGGAAAATGATCGGAGTCAAATATATATTTTCGGGCGTTGAAACAAAGCAACGAAAAACGTGACATTGGACGAACATTAATCAAAAGAAAAATAGAAAAGATTCGTTTCGACGCGTTTGGTATTTTTTTTCACACTGTTTATATTCCCGTCTTATTATCTCGGAGCTCGTAAGTCGTCTTTCTATAGGCGCGTTCGATACACGCAGGGTATCAAATCTTTTGGAACCAGGTCACTTTCAAAAAGTATAAGCACGTGTTGCATTCCTTAATATAATGTTCGTCTTGATGCCGAGCCGACGAGTGATGCAAAGAGAAAGTGATTGAATGACCCTAATGAGTTTGATGATAATCATCGCATTTGTTTCTTTTCGACTAAATGGACCATGTAACAATATATATTCAAAAGGGTTTCATTGTTTGGAATGGAATCGAGTTAATTGCTACGTGGATTGAGATTTAAAACTAATTAGAGTGTCAGTTTGGTAGGTTTTTTTCCTTTTTTGATAGACAAAATCCTACGTACGTTGTGTAAGGCGCGGTAGTATTTAAAAATGGTACACAGTTTGGCGAACAGGTACGCAACGCAAATTCCGGAATAATAAATGATTGGGTTGAGGGTTGATTTGTTGAAAAAAAAAAATTAATGCCAGATTACTATCCCGTGAACAGGTTGAGTTGGTTATGGTTGAATGTTGGCAACACGAATTTATGGTAACGTTTTAATAGACCAACAAGCCCATTTATCAAAAGGGACGATTTTGTTTTATTTTGATGATGGCGTCTGCGATGGTTTTGAAGAGTTATAATAACGAAAGACAGAACGTCGCGAAAAAAGGATCGAATAACAGTAATAATCTAGCATTAAGACCGTACGTTACCGTTGACAGTGAAAATTTTCCAAATAAAAGTAACCGAAGTCGATTCGCATGCGGCTGTTCGTAATCACGTGGGATACTCGTATAATGCATGCCTGCAACGACGGTCAAGCTTAAATCATATCTAAAGTACGCGCGTTCTACCGTTAAACCCGATTATAACCTATGAAAGTAAAATATATGCTCATACGTACTCAAATCCCGCTATTTTCCATTTAAACGAAATTGTCGTTTTTCTGGATATTTGTTTATTCAATATTGCAATATTCAATTTTCTCCGAGCGATTACTTTGAAATTAACGTTTTTCTGCGGCTCAAATTCAACCTTACTATTGCCTAATTATCGCAAAAACGAAATATGTCGTCGTGTTTTGAAGGTCCGACTTTGATAACAAAACAAACAGTAATTGCATCGTCGTTTCGGTTAGAATTTTTATTATAAAAAGTTACATTTTCTTTGTATATATTATGCGCATGTATATATGCATGAATTAAAATTGTTATAAGATTTATTTAGTTTTATTTATATGTGTGATTTATATATACAGGCAGAAAAATGTTGCTTTAAAAATTACTGAAAGTTCAGTAAATATTATTAAAAGCACAGTAACTTACGGACAAAACAAAATTTCAGTCAGAAATTACCGAACTTTTCAGTAAACATTGATGAATGTTTGTAAATATATACACCGAAAATTAATCAATGTTTACAGTCAAAGTTCGGTAATTTATAAACTGAATTTTTGTTTTGTCAGTCACTGTGTTTCGAACAATATTTACTGAACTTTCAGTAATTTTTAACGCCACACTTTTCTGCGTATATATATGATATCAAGCCAATTTGAATTCGAGTATAGAATTTATTTCTTTGTTGTTCAAAGTTGGAAAACGATAAAAGCGCAATTCCAGCAAGGACTCGTGTGAGATTTCATGATTGAAATTCATAAAACGGCGATCCGGTGGAAATTATGACGCAGAAATGGGAAACTGGACTAATCGAATGACGCCATATTTGCAACAACAACGAATGACACCGGCGTCTTTTACGGAGCGCGAACGAGTTTTTACACCGAATGTGCGCTCTTTTACACAGCAATCTTATTCCCAGACAAATCTTCAGCGCGTATCAGTGATTAGTTTCAAGCAATTCATTATACCGAGGTGATTCGATTCTTTAATTCGATAGTAAATCGTGCCGTGATTGCGGCAAGTCGCTGCTCTGAAATATGGCTTTCGCTTTAGGAAAACTCAGACCCAATTTATAACCTCGAATTCATTATCAAATTTAATTCAGCCGGCTTGTAAATGAATTGGAAACGAACGTTTTTTGATCGGTTTCGTTGTTTGTTTTTGCTCCGAAGATTGGCGCAAATCGCAGGCTATTTACACCGAAACCCGTTAATCTTATTATATCAGAAGAGGGAAACAACTTTTACACGGAGAAAAATGTAACTGAAATTTTACTATAAAATAAACCAAATTGGACGTATAGTTTCAAAACATAAATTTTTCTGATAAATTATAGGAACAATGTACCATAAATATGATAATTTTTTTTGTGTTTATATTATATTGTGTTATGTTTATAATATATTTTCACTATAATTTATTCGATATACTTGTGTGTTCGAAGTGTACGTCTAGTTTTGTTTATTTTATAGGAAAATTTCGGCTATATTTTTCTCCGTGTATACACTTCCAATTGGTTGTTAAGTACTTTCAGTATGAAATGTGTTACTAGAAGGATCCATTGGTTTGTTTTATTATTGGTTATCGAATATTTAAAACTAGATTCCTTTATTTATTTATATAATTATTTAAAGAAATTTAACGGGAGTGTCCTTTTACAAAATAATAAGGATAAATAAAATATAAGAATCGATTTAATCGATTTAAATCGATTTAAGTTAAATGTTTCACTTGGAGAACGTGTCGTTTGAGGGGACAAAATTTTGACGTTTCGATTTGAGTTAGTTGTTCTGAGCGAACTCCTTTCTGATTTGAAAAAAACAAGTTCGACCGGTACTTTATTAATTGAATATGAAAGTTTAAATTTTTTATTAATGGAAAATACTTTTCCATTATGACCTGAAAGAACGGCTTATATGCAGAAATATAATTCGATATTATAGCACCGAGCTGTACCGACATGAAGAGTCACCGTATTGTGGAACTATGTATCTGCTATTAATTCTGAAGTCATAATTCAAATAATTATTTTAAAAAATCATTCTATGACAATAATACATATGTGGTGATTAATAATGCAAAGAAAAATTCATGTCAGTCGTACGGGTATTTCTCGAAAGTTAGTTTGTATTAAATAATAAATCAATAATAATAAAATAATAATAGATGGTTTTAATTGTACGGTTATTTGTATACGACAGACTAGTTGGTTAGTAAAAAAATCGGTAGTATAAAAATGTTTTAATTTAAGAATTTTTTCCAAGGAGTACACGGAAAAACTTTGACTTACTACTAGAAAAGGTACTTTGAATACTCCACTGAGAAAAATTTTTATTCAAAATTGCTGTGCCATTTCGATGCGATGTTTGTCAACAAAGAATGATTACCGTTAAAACACAGTAAAAAATATATAGAAATTGAAACAATGTTTACGATATTTTGGGGGTCATCATTTAGGGTCCGCATCAGAATACTGTTTTGTCTTAGTAATTTTTCATGGAAATTTTTCTCACTTAGACAAAATATGGAGAACTTTTTGTGATCGGATATCGAAATTCATAAATATACATAATAATGAGTGAATTAACGCGTTGTCTAAAACATTCTGAAATTTATTAAACTTTTCTCACGCACTTTGAAACAAAAATAAATTTTCGTCTTTAGCAAAGTATTTTTCCCAATTATTTTTGCACCGACATTGTGAAAAAAGTAAATTAATGCAATTTATTAACGTCAGAACTAAAACACTGCAAAAACAGAAAATTTCCTCAGTGTAATAGAAATAATAGCTAATTCAGAAATATTTATACATATTCTGGTAACAATATAGCTGAATCGGCGATATTTCTATCAGTATACGACAGACACTTTTTTTCGTGTAGATTTAAGAGATTATCGGTTTGAATAGTGCATTATTTAAAAAATTGTCTGTATTTACATTCGCCCGTCGAAATAACAGCATCGAACTAAGTGGACTCTCAATAAAATCAAACTGCAAATACAAGTTTGCCAAAGGATGTACTCATTTATTTTTGCCATACGTGCGCATTTGAATGTAAGTACAGTCGTCGCGCAGTTAGACTAAAGAACTAATGCGATGGTCGCTGATTGGTGGAAGTGCGAGTGTAAAGATGGCGCGTGACAAAAGTAAAGTCAAAGGGTGCGTTAGCCAAAATCAGGGTCGTAATGAAATTAGTGGCACGTTGGGCGTCATGTCGGGCGCCCGTTGGCCCCGGGGCAAAAAGAGAGTCGCTCGCGCGACTGGGTTTTGGACCCCCCGTGCACTTGCCCGGTCGAAAAGTCGAGCTCTTAAACCAATCAAGGTTGAGAAATAAGTGAGCCGGTTCGGCGCGAGCCAATCGGTCCGTTTCCGGTGCTTTGATTGCTAAGGAAATTGTGCGTGCGCGCACGCGGACCAAAAGAAACAAGGCTCGACTGAGGATATTGGCCGTGATTCGGTTATAATTTATTAATCTGTCGCATTTGCGATGAAAGGGAGAGGGATGTGCCTTGTCACGGAGGATTTCGTTCACATAAATATATATAAATATTAATAGCCGATGATTTGGATTTTCAGGATTTAAATGTCGTTGAATCGTGTTTACGTGATTTTAGAAGATTTTCGGAGAATGATTTCATTTCAATTTTTATGTATGGTATATAATCATATATAAAAATTGTACGAAATGTTGTGCCAAGTATTTTAAGATACACCAACTTCTGATCAAAAGTTGATCAAACACTAATTCAAAATTGATCAAAAATTTATTATAAAATTGTCCGAATTTATAAAATGATCGTTTTGGGTGTCGTTTTTGAGATCATTTTACGATCACCTCTTGATCCTAAATATATGATCATTTTTTGATCTTGATTAATTTTACTCGGGGCGATAGTAATTTTTCCTGTTTTTCACGTATCGTCCATTTTTTATATATTCTATAGTAAATTGTTAAAAAAATTGTTTCTCAGTGTACTTCAATAACACAACGTTTCCGAAACCTCGCTTATGATATGCAATTAAAGTACCAAAGTAAAATGTTAACGATTGCATTGACGAGATGCAACGGCGTCCGTTTTGCAGCGATATTGCCTTGGATTGACAAAGTGATCGAACTCAATTTTTCGCGCGTTCGACGGATTCGCTTCTGCGCCACTCGCTTGGAATCCCGGACGAAACAATAAAGCAGCCCATAAATCTATTTGGAGCCGTTCGCGCTTTGATCGAACGAGACGAGCGGAGAAACGAGTCGACGAGAAAGTCGACGACGATTGCGCCGTCAAAAATACGTTGCAATTGAAACGATCGCCGCGCGGATTTTCATTGACGTATCCCTCGATGGGCATTTTTCTGCGCCGATATCCGCGGCGCGTTTTAGGACCCATAAATCGTGTCTTTATTAGGAGGAAGGAATCGATCTTTCGTGGCCGCGATCGGCCCTTTAGCGAGCGCTCCCGATAGAAAATGACGTCGCTCGGCCAAGATAAAATAGTAATTGTATAACCGGCTCTCGTATACGAGCGGAAAGCGGTCGTCCGAGGGGCCGCACCGGCAGCGCGCGGCTCAGCCATGAAACCGATCTCGCGGCGAATCGCTGTCTTTGATTTGTCCGGAACGACAAAAAATGCCGGACATCGGCAAATCGAATTAATTAGACAACCTTTTTTCCCCGGCGTCTCGGACGCTTTGTCTCCGAGCACCGGGGGCCTCCGATCCGTTCAATTACTTTTAGCGGGACCGCAGTCCGTTATCCTCGAGCGCTTCTTGCGCGTCGCCGTTTCTTCGTCCGCGTCATTTTTTCGGCCGGGAAAAACGATCAAATGTCGCGACCGATTTGATTGGTTTGATGAAGTTACACCAACGTCGTCGGCTGCGAGATCGGCCGATCCACGGCGACGATCGCGCCGGGTTCAAAGGTCATCGCGAGGCGCGACACTTGGATTCCGCCAAGTATAGATAATCCACTAGGCGACAAAATTAACCGTTTAATTCGGTTCGCCGAGACTTCGAGCGGATATTGAATTAGGAGCGTATTCAAATGAATCGCCGGTTCGGGCTGGTGCCGCTCGTCGGGATGGTTGCGTCGCGAGGGGGCAGGACCGTCGTTATTCGTACTTCCAAAATGAAGATGTGAATTGTGCGCGGATGAACGCGTACTAAATAGGGTGTCGTCGACCGGATTAGCGCGATTCTACGCGGTTCATTAACTCAACGATGGATCAAACCTTGGCGCAATCTTTTCGGCAAGACTTTGCCGTAAGTTTGCGCGATTCGCGTTTTTAACGACGGAAATGTAAATGAAAAAGAAATATCGCAAAAGACGAAAACAGCGAAAAGGAATATTGAATTAAACAAAGTCGAATGCAACTCGAGTGTCGGAAAAAGCGCGAGCACAAAAGCGCAAATGCGAGAGCAACGCGCCGCGTAAGTGAGCGCGAGGGAGAGGACCGCGTGAGAGGGAGCGAGACGACGCGCGGCAAGGTGTGTTGGCGAGGTGCGAAGAGAGGCGCGAAAAGAGAGAAAGAAGAGCCGTAATGGTACGTGCCCGCGGGCGGATCGTATTTCGGCATTGTGATTGTAATTTCTTGACGGGGTGTAGTTTTTGGGGCGGTCCGCACCACAGGGGTATTAGCTACAGATGGTTGTTTGTTCGAACGTCACCGAGGGCTATTATATGGCTCGTTACGCAGACTCCCGGTGGCTTATTTGGCGCATTTTTGTCGCTCGCGTGTATTTCTAGTCGCGCCATTACAAAACCGTTTATTGCATTTACTTTCTTTGGTCGGCGTAATGAGAACAATCCAAACGGAATCGAGTTCGATTCTTACGCAATTGCGCAAGAATCGCGCTGCGTTCGATCTTTGAAGGACTTGAAATTTAACAATGGAGGCGATTGCGAGTCGCAGCGCCGTGATTGAACCGACTTTTCACTTTGTCGCCGCTCCGCGTGCGTGTTTTTTTTTTTTTTTCTTTTTGTATCGTTTGCTCAACGCCGTACCCTTCTCTTATCCACATCTGACGCTGCCGACGACCTTACGCGTACAGATCTCACTAGACGCAGTGACATAATAATACAGCCACTCCAAAGATTCAGCATTTCACTTTAATAAATACCATCATTCTAATTAATCATTAAACTCAACTTTTCTATGATATTCAGCAACTACTTTACAATATAACGCACACATCACATTATGACATAAATACATGACTCATATTCATATCTTCAAACAATACACTTCACAACTTCAAAAACAACACAAAA
>JABFQC010004804.1:0-12293 GCA_022817085.1 Psilanteris sp. ZL-2020
CTGACAAAATTATTCACTAATTCAGTCATAGTCATTTATTTGTTTCAGTCACATTTTTGTCACTTTCACATAATATAATTTACGATTTGTATATTGACTGTTTCACACAATACCATTTTTTTCAGTGCGCGTGTCACAAATATATGCTTCGTGCATTTCAAACAATTCACTGATTTTTTATTTACTCTGTCGCTTTTAAAGTGCGTGCGAAGTCTTCTTTTTTTTTCCCCGTTCAATGTTTATTGCGAAAGTGACTTTCTTTCTTCACTGCGCTATTAATTGAAAACTCTTGCCATTTGAAGTAAAAATTGAATTTGATTGTATACACGAAGTTGCGTGTTGGTTTACGCAGCACTTGTGGCAAATGTTACTCATCTTTTTTATTCAATCACTAACGCGGTGAATAGGCGCAATGTGTTCACCCGGTCTAAACGCGCATGAATACTTTGTTAAATTCTAAAAGCATAGCTTTATCGCGACGAGGAATACGAGGGAGCGATACTTGCCGCTCCGATAGCTGGACAAGATATCACTCTTCGAATCACTGGCCACGTAAACGGTTGCAGCCCATTCTTCTAAACGAACTATTGGTGTTCGGTGTTGCATTTGAATACATTCCAGTTACAAGGTTTCCTGACCATTGACGTGTCAATTATGAAAATTTATGCAGCTTAATTGCCGCGCAAAACGTTTACTCATTTGTAAGAGATTTGTTCCCTAATCGTTCGGTTGAGTCTAAAATTATTCGTCACATTGTCAAATATAAATACATAACAGAGTTTGAAACGTAAAATAAGAGTATATCGGGTCGAATCTGAAGAATTTAATCCTTCATTTAAATCCTTTATTTTCTCTTGTTTCGTGTTCTGTCTGGTTTGGAGTTCAATTGAACTCGGAGAACGAGATAGTACCATCTTGATAGTCAAAATCAGAGCTGGTTAAAGCGTGCTATTTAAAACGTAAACTTAATTGATAGAAAAAAAAGAAGGTATTTTAATTCAATTTTGAATAATGGAATACAATTCTGGAGATTTTTTTTTTTAAATTTTAAATGTGATATACATGTGAAAAGACAATCGTAAAGGCTTTTTATTACACAACGCCATTCGTGATTTGTTGTATGATTTTTTCTATCGGAAGTAAAATTAGATATATGAATATGCTATAAAATTTATTATAAATTCATGGGCTTTAAATAATGTCGCGTGTGTTTCATCTCACGCGACAGCGCAACGTATTTCCAAAGTTAAATAGGATGATATAAATAAATACCGAAAAGATAGTAGTTCAAACGGGATTTAAAATCTTAGTCTTGATGGAGGTTAATGAGTAAAAAAGAACTATTTCGATCTTTTACCGAGAAACTACTTTTTTGAGATGCGATTTAATGTAAAAGATATATATGTGTGTATAGAAAATAGAAGACTTTTCTTTAAATAGAATACACTTTTCAATACCTATAACATTAAAAGGCGATAAAAAGTTTATGCAACGGTTGAAAGCTCGACCTTTCTGTTTTGGATTAGTTTGTTAATTGTTTAAAAGCGCTGTATTGTTTTGTCTTTGCGGAACTTTGTATTTTACATCGGAGTCTCCAGAATATCGAAACCGGAAGGCGAAAAATCTGTAGCAAATTTCAAAGCCAGGCGGACGAAGTTACGTGGGAAAGGGAACTCTATCTTGATTTTTTGTCGACTCGGCAGACGCGAGAATGTAAGAGACATCGTTTGTTTCGAATAAAGCTACCTACGCCGCAACATCTAAAGCTACGAACTTTATTCGTGAGAACAAGCAATGAGAAAATATAAGAGCCGACAATTAACGGATACGTCCGATAGTTAATTATTTTTTTTTATTTTTGAAATATGATTTTGAAATGGAATAATTAATATGGGCGATGCTCATAAGCATATCAGTTTATGGTATGCAAAAAAAAACTACATGGAGAATAATATAATTGAAATTTGACTATAAAATAAACTGACCCTGGACGAAACAAACATCAAACCGTCTAAACAATTATGGTAAAATAGTAGCATAAACATAGTATTTTCTTTCTTGTTTATGCTACATTTTTACCATAATTTGTGACATAAATTGGAAGTTTGTTTCATCCAGGGTCAGTTTTCAAAAATGAGTACATATATTTATTTTTATATTTAACAAATGATAATGCGATCAAATTTAAATTAAACGTAATTAACAAGAAAAGCATAAAACAAGAAATTAATAAACATAAAAAAATAATTAACATATTTATAAAACTACATATCTGTAGTAGACATTCAATTCCTGATACTATAACATTCTAAAAATAATTCAATTAATGAAAAAGTTATAAACTTTTAATTTTTAACCCTTCGGGCGCATAATACACTTGTTATTATAAAACGCATCATTATTAAACCTAAAAATGGTACAGAATAAATTTAACAAACCACGAAACTTAATTTAAATACCATTATGGATTCAAGGTCAGGTTAAACAAATTTCTATAGGAAGCAGAACAAAATGTAAAGAAGCGCGTCTAAATTATGTATTTGTAGCGATCTCGTCCATAATTCATGTATCAGTGACCAACGCACTTTTATTTGAAACACGATTTCGTGCCAATTGGTGCGAAAACCGCGCGTTCCGGCGAGCGGCTCTCGATGTTCAAGAGGAAAGCTGTTCGGCAGGGATGTTGATGATAATGAAGATGATGTGGCTATGAAATATAAAAGAAGAAAGAAAGCATTGAGGGAGGAGGGGCGTATCCGGTCGTCAAGAAGTATCGTGAACACGTACGTTCTTCGGTTGCGTGTTATTAAGAGGAACGAAAGGGCTGAAAGGAAAAGGTAACGGAGCAACTAAATAAAAGAATCGAAAGGTAAAAAAAAATGTGTAAAAGTGGTATTTAAAACGCCAAAGAAGGGTTACCATTGTCAGGAATTCTTTTTTATTGATTATTAAATATATTGCCAAAATTATTGCAATATATATATTTATAATGTTTTTATATAATAACCCTTGATAACTAATTGAAATAAAAAATAATATATACATTTATAGATTTTTTTTTATGAAGATTGAATATAAATGCTTAAACAAATATCTGTTCTGAAAATGTTACGAATAAAATGTACAATTTTTTTTAAATTCCCTTATTGTTTTAAAGATCATCAGCAGGGAAACTGCAGTTTATTTGAAAAAAATTTGTAATGCCAGTTTGTACCATTAATGCCTTTATATTTGTCTTCTTTCAACTTAAACCTTTCTAACTGATTTCTAAAATTCTTCTATTTTCAAGACAGATGCCGAGCAGATTTGCCAAATAATACACCAAAGGTTGAAAAAATGGGGGTGAGATTTAAGATGGTCGTAAACTCGACGGGAACGTGGAGGCATAGCAAAAGAGAAGTATCTATCACTAGCGTCAGCTCGACCGTGGCACAATAGAGAACAAGGGCTTTTGCCTACTCTCTTCGAGTGCTTCCCTCGTATTGGCCTCGACTCTGCTCCGGTACGCACTTCTGCAGACGCTCTCACATTACCAGGTAGACGTCGAGTCGACCAAGTCGACAAGATGATACCGGGTCTTTATTTTGAAATAAAATGTTGGTGTAAATACAATTTTATAAAAATTTAACTTAAGAATTTGTTTTAAATTTAATGTACATTTATCAATATTCTAGATTAATCAAATGTATATTTATGAGATAATTTGGTGTATTTCAGTGTATGATTGGACAATAAACCATTTTGAATGTATTTTAATGACTTTGTTTGATATAACTTTCATAAAAAAATGTTAAGTATTGATACATGAATTAAATTTACATACATTATTAAGAAAAAGATAATAAGTCTTCTTCATGTTCAAATATAATATTCATAGACTTTATACTCGTTTTCTTGAAATATACATTTGAACATTTTATATAATTTATTATTTTAAATAATTATTATTATAATTAAAAATCTGACAAATATAATATTTATTCTAATCATACATATTAATTGAAATTAAAAAATAAAAGTTTTTTTTAGTTTAATATTATAATTTAAATTGTTAATTAAACGTATTTGCAAAATCTAATTAACCTGTTATTCTGATAAGATCTCATTATAATCATATTAAGTAGCCCAATTTTTCTAAACGACACCAATTAAAACTTAAAAATGAAGTAAATTAATGACACTTTACTACTCCCACGTTATAAAGACAACAAAATGCTTCAAAGCAAATGTTAATTCACTGTAAAATTCTTTACTGTTATTGAAATATTCAGTTAATAAAAAATGTGTGTATCTAGGATAGTCATGTTATCACGTGGAGTAAGCTTTTTTAATCAATGCTGAAACGAGAGGTCAATGATTTAACTTCATTCAGACAATTGGTCATATTAACATCACCATAAATCCTAATTGATCTGGCTCGTGCACTGTACCACAATACGGATGTGCAAATTGCAATAGGACCTGACACACCAATGGCGTGAAATGCGGAAGAGGTCAATTGTTATCAGTGATTATAGTCACTACAAAGGAAACAATTGATTTTGTATTACAAAATATTTACATTTTAATAATTATTAATATTTAAAAGTTATTCGTAAAAAATAAACTTATAATGATATAAAGTTACAATTACATAATATTATAATAATAAATAATATTGTTTATATGTAGAATATAAAATATAAATATATATAAAATTTTTTTTAACTTTAATTTTGAAAATAAATACCTTGATAATATATAAATTCTAAGGAATAAAAAACAGATTTTAGAACTTTGACAAAATGTTTGTATTTTTATATTTATTGACAATTAATTATTTTAATAGATTTATTGTATTACTTATTATTAGTTTAATAATAATAATAATAAAATAAATTGTATACTTAAAATATATTAACATTAATAAATCTTATTAATACAAATTAAGACGACAAAAATTTACCATAAGTAATATTGATTATTCTTCTTTATTGGAATATTTTTCTTAGTACTATCTACAGTACTAAGCAAATTAATAAGTAATATTTTTATTTATTAAATAAAAATTAAGAGATTAATTGATAAAAGATAAATTTGATTTTCCTATTCAATATTTAGATATTAATTTGAATAAAAACATTTATTTTAAGTATGAAATTCATATGACCAAATAAAGAATTTATTATCTCTAGGTCTAATAATAAACAACAAAGAGCATTTCATATTATTTATATATAAGTATTTATTTAGTGATATAATATATAACTATAAACAAATATATTTTCCTATTCATGAATTTAGGATTTTTTTATTAATATATTATATATTTCTCATTATTTTCCTTATTTCATTTTTTTAATATAATAATAACAATATTAAAATTATTGAAAAATCTAAACTATTTATTAATATTAACATATTAGTCAACTATTCTGAACTTACAGATATAGAGTCTCATTTTAAAAGTGAAAATTTGAGTTTAGTTTTCAGAACCTTAATGAAAGGAAAGGTTTGTTAAACGCGGAACAAATGAGGAACAAACTTGTTACAAATATAGAGGTATAATCTATCTGAATAATCTATCCTAAAAAATGTTTCTATATTATTTATAGTTTATTTAGAACTTATCTATATTCAATGTAACTTCACATAAATATTTTACTATGTACAAATAAAATAAATATTTTTACTATATTGTAGATATTACAGTGTCATTTTGGCATTTTTATTATTTTTTCTTTTCATATAATGTTATTATTTGACTTAATTAAATTCTAAAAACTTAGTCGCTTTTGGAATGAAAAGAACTCACCAGTGGCATGCAAGCTGCCCGTAAACCAGACTAGGTAACTAAGTAGACAACAAAGGGTTGCGTTGTAATATCGGCGACGCGCTTGCTCCATGATGGGTTGATAGTTTGGCAGCTGTCACCACCGATGGCTTGCCAAACGCACTTTAAGGGAGGAAGCACCGTACACAAACCACTTATCGCTATCGTAAAATTGCATTCGTTCCTAAGTAAGCACCGCAAACACACATTTTCCGAGCGGCTTGCATCGCCACGCGCTCGGCGAATGACTACATTTCCCAGGACTCAAAAAGTCCTGACACTTGTTGCGCTGCACTATTCACTATAAAAGATGATACGATTCCTGTAATGAAAATCATTCCAAAAAATGAACTCAAATAATTCGAAAATAAAATATATTTAAATAAAATGATTATATTTTCTTCATAATAAAAGTCTCAATAACGGTTTGACAAGCTATACTTCAATCCTCAATTTATCACGGAAAATAACTTACATTTCAAAGTTAAACATTTTTACATGGATTAAATTTATATTAAAAAAAAATAAATAAATAAAATTTGAATAATATAACAGTAAAAAGTTAGATTAGTATAAAAAAATCGAACTAATTTGATTTAATTATTTATATTTGCTTATTTGATCTGATCCTTGAAATATAAAAAGTTGCACAGTTTGAAAAAAAATGTTGCGTTGAACTGAAATTACTTTTGTAAGTAAATAATCCGATGAATTTCAGGTAATTTAGGTCGTAGTTTGAAGTCGCCAGCATGTATTCAGGTAACACGTTCACATTCACCTGGTCGCAACCTGGCAACCCTGGTGCGTTGTTTTTGCCCACTTGTTTCACTAATATCCTTTTGCTGTTTGGTGATTATTAATAATTTTTGCGATTAGATTGGTCTTCGAACACTCGCGATCACATTAAACGTAAATTCTAGATGGTATCGCATGTGAATCCAGTATTCGTTTGTGTTTCCGCGGAAGAATGCAGGTTTGAATCCGCGTTACGCGCATGACCGAACGCGAGACAGGTCGCAATGAATAAACGAGCGACTACAGCAACGTTTGAATTGGAATGGAGGGAGGCGTCGAAAGGCGCGGCGAGGTCAAGGCGACATCTTATGGTGAATCAGGATTGTATATAACGTTTTTCACGGTATTTCATGATGTCGATATTGTAGTTATCTGTCTATTTGCAAAGTTTTGTTTTCATTATATAAATAATACTACCGAATGATGAATGTACTATGTTTAGCGATTTACTGTATACAAATATATGATATACAAATATTCTTGATATAATTTTTTTAAATATATATATATATATATATATATATATATATATATATATATCGTGTGGCAGAATTGTTTATTAAGTAATTAATTAAATGTATATTATAGTATATATACACGTCAAAAACAGGTTGCATCATTGTTACTATATTCTGTATCAAAGTAGGAATAACTAATAATTTTGAAGTTATTATTATAAGACACTATTGTAAAAGTTTGCTCAGAATTGTCCTAGAGCATCTCCATTGCACTATAAAAATGCACTGCGCATATATACTGTATTTATAATAATATCAAAATTAGCGCATTTGTCATTATATTGTGATATAGATCATTAAAAATTATGTTATTTTTTTATACGATTTTTGCTCCCATCAAATTGGAAAATTTTATTTAAATGAATTCAAATTCAAATTTTTCTTTTATTAATTATTCATTGATGTTTAAACAATTAATATTCATACGTATGTACTACATACAACTACATATATAGATATAGTCGAGAATTTATTAGATGTAGAATATATATAAATATATATTATATATATTCCTCAAAAAATCAAAACCCGTCTGAAATTCTATATTATATATTCCTGAAACGCAGGAATATGGTATATTATATACTGCTATTTATAAATATTAAAATATACTAAATTAAACATACCCCTACAGAAATGTAACGTTGAGGAAACGTTGCAGCAACGTTGCAGCAACATTACAAGTCTGGGAAATTAAAAAAAATATAACATATATATTTTACAAATAAAAATTATTAATTTCGAAAAAATGCAGTAACGAAGATTTGAACCCCGTCATATTGTAAAATCATATCTACAACCCAAACACTTAACCGCTAGGCTAGTAGCATCTTTGTCAACACATACTGTTTAAACATATTTCAATGCCACTTTCGAAAAGAGACTTTTTATAAATTATGTTCCAAAGTTGCTGCAATGTTGTTGCAACGTTCCCGCAACGTTCATGCAACGTTGCAGAAACATTAATATGGTAGGACATTGAAACGTTGCTGCAACGTTGCAGGAACGTTGCATTTCTGTAGGGGTATATATACCATCAAAAAAAGTGGCAAATATTTGTATTTTATTACGAAGCAAAATTTAATATTGCTATAAAAGAAAACACTATTTCATTTCATTAGACTTGAAGAACCTCCTTAATTTCTTATAAGATGAAATAGAAACTGATTAAATGCCAAATTAAGGCATTTTAAGAAAACACGGGTATAACACAATTATATATCACAATAATGATTTCAGTCGACTTTATCACTCCAGAAAAATAATATTTGTAAGTAAAATTATTCTTTTACAGATTATTGTGGGTGGAAGTTGTCACTGCGTTTCTGAGGTGAGAAAAAAACGCCGTGACAATTTACAATAAAACTATTGTATAAAAATTGTTTTTTATATTAGATTATGATTTTCCTACTTATGAAGAATTGGCTGAAATTTATTAGATACTTCAAATAAAAAATAGAATTATACGAAATAGCAAAACCCTGACTCCGTTTCAGCAAATGTTCTATTTCACCTTAAGGTGGATCAGGTGATTTTCTCATTTTGGGAGATTATTTTTATACAAATAATATATAATTTAAAATAAAATTTAAAAATATTTAAAAACATTTAAAAAATATATATATACCGTGTTAAGGTGGTTCTCTTTATCATATTACAGAAATTGCAGATTTTGATATATTTTTGTTAATTATAATAAATAAAATGTGATATTCATTCAGGACATTTTTTCATTTTATAAGAATGTTATTTCTTAAAAAAAGTGAAGATTTGTATTTAAATGTTGAAGTGGGAACACAAGCCGTTTGCGAGGTGGCACAAATACGACTTGTGTTGTCACATCAACAATTTTACTTGAAATTTAAATTTTGTTAGGTAAAATTCATCTCCCATAGTCAAAAAATGGAATGAATTATTTACAAGTAATATATAATTCATTATACATTATTATAATGGAAAACACTAACACCGTTGCAATAGACTTGGAGAACCCCCTTAAAGATCCCTAAGACCGTTGAAGCATCTATAGATTTTTATCACCTCGCAAACGACTTCCTTCGCTACGAGTTTAAAAATTGTTAAAATAAACTTTTTGAAATTGCATTATATTCCACCAAAGTGAGAAAATATCCTAAAGTGATTGTAAATTGTAAATCTGTAAATTAAGACGAATATTTAGGCTGAGTTCTTTAATTTACTGAAAGTACTGCAAATACTGCATTAATAAAGACGAAAATATATTATACGGCAAGTTCGATAAAGATGCATAAACATTTACAGTACTTGCAATTAATTAAAGAACGCACCCTTAGTAGTACATATGTTTATAGGGTGTGTTCTGAAATTGCCTGAAAGTACTCTGCCATTGATTATGTTAACAAAGGACAAACATACATTTTGATTTGAGAAGAAGAAAGATGCACGATTACTATCAGTTGTACATTCAATCCATTTCTGAACAAGCCATAATAACAGATATGAAAATATTTTTCTTGTGTTCTTTAATACACTACTTGTGTTAAATGGTTACAAAAATTTGTCGTTTCAATCATGCCTACTTGGTGAAAAAAAGACAACGATATAAATATTTCTTATAACCTCCAATTTCAATGATCTCATTCCATAACTAAACTGAGATAAAACGTGTCGAACGTTGAACGTGTCATTGTAAAGTTTATACTTCTGTTGACTTTGCGTAGTTCAAATTTAATCAAAGGTATTTATAATAATCTTTTATTCACTCAACGATATTAACATATGTATCAATTCATTGAAATATTAAATATATTTAAAAACATATATTTATATAACACTTATTATTATAAAAAATATTGAATTTATAAGGTATAAGTAATTATGTCATTTTATTACTATTGTAATGTCAAATTTATTATTATTATTAACTGTAAAAAGTATTTAATTTAGAATTTAAAAAATACTTTAATATCAATTTCAGTCATGGTGCGTATGAATGTTCTGGCCGATGCCCTTAAAAGCATAAATAATGCAGAAAAAAGAGGAAAAAGACAGGTTCTTATTCGACCAGGATCAAAAGTTATAGTTAAATTTTTAAGTGTTATGATGCGTCATGGTATGTATATTAATATTTTCCTGATAAATTTGTGTATTATGTTCTAACATTATTATTTTATAAATTAATAATTAAATAGAGTAATATTTTGTATAAAATTATAAACATTTTAATAATTCTTACAAAAATATAGTTATTCTTTTTTTATATCTTTTTTGGATTGGTTTATATACTTTAATATTATTAATGTATATCTTTTAACATTTTTTTTATACAAAACTGCAAATAAATTAAATTCATTATTTTTAAGAATATGAATATTAATTTATAAACTTATTGATAAAAAATTATATTCATCAGTCATTTATACTTGTTTACTTTCTCAAAGAGTTATATTTATTTATTTATATATTTATATATTTTATAAATTTTGTTTATGTATTTTAATAATTAGCAGATCTCTGCCAGTTTTATGGTGGAACATGATAATTTGTAAATTATTATAAAACGAATGTTGTGTATAAAAAAATTCAAATCATTTTAATTTAATATTTGATTGATAAAATAGTTTATTTCTTATAAATATTCATTATTATATTCTTATAATTTATAAACATTTGGTATCAGTTTAATCAATAAAAAATAAAATTATTACTAACTTAATATTAATTAATTCGTAATAGAATTGAGTAAAATGTAGTAAATATAGTACAGAAAAGTGTTGTTATTTTTTCTATTGAAAATAAATATTGTATTATGTATTATATTTTGTAAAAAATCTTTTAAACAAATTACATTGTCCAACAACTTGATTCAGTTAAAACATTTCTTTATAGTAATATTAAACAGCATTAAATAATTTTCAGGTTATATAGGTGAATTTGAAATTGTTGATGATCATAGAAGCGGTAAAATAGTAGTAAATTTAACAGGGCGATTAAATAAATGTGGAGTAATTTCTCCTAGATTTGATGTGAAAATACATGATATTGAAAAGTGGACAAACAATTTATTACCCAGTCGTCAATTTGGGTGAGACACTTTAATTTTATTTCATATAACTTATTTTCAGATGTAAATATTTATACATCTAACGTAATTATTTTAAAATGAAATTATTAATATTGCTACAAAATATAATATTATTTATCATATTCTGATGACATTTTAAGAATTAATTATTATTATTAATATATATTAAATTACATTTTTAGCTATATTGTTATGACTACAAGTGGAGGTATCATGGATCATGAAGAAGCAAGGAGAAAACATTTAGGAGGAAAAATTCTTGGATTTTTCTTTTAAATTAATTTTAATTTATTTTATATAAAAAATATTTGTATCGACAATTAATAAATGTTGGTTCAATTATATGTATCGACTTAATATTTACTTGCAAATTTATATTAATTTTACAATAACTTTTTTTAATAATAGTCAGATTTAAATTTATGTAATGAAATAATGTTTTTTAAAACACATTTTTAATATAAATATTTCATACCATATTAATTATGTAAAATACAAAGTGGAACTGTCTTAATAATAGCACAATTTAAAAATTGGCCACTAGAATCACAAATACAGGAAGCGCAGTTATTTTCATGTATTGTATTGTTGATACATGGTTCTAAAGCTGAAATATAATGAAATTCAAGTAATTAAAAACATAATATATGACTTTTTAATAATAAAAAATAATTATTGATAAATATATTATAACTAAAAATTATTAATGTTGAATCAAAGTATATAAATTAATTTCTATTTATTATAGTAATTATATACAATATAGAGTAAATAAAATACTATATAAAATATAGTATAGATAATCATTCAAACCTTAAAGAGATATATGCCAATTTAACAAAAATTTTGGTTTTTATCTCAAATGTATTTTATTAATTTGAAATATATACAATAGAATACATTTTATGTAAATATATATATAATTTTCTATAATATAATAAATAAAAGCTTAAATATTTGCATAACATATATATGACATTTGCCATTTATTCCAAATTGTAAATTGAATATAATTTTCTTATTTTTTAAAATGTATTCATATATTATAGTATCAACGCCAACAATTGACTAAAACTAGATCTGGTTTGTCCTTGTATGTTAATAT
>JABFQC010004805.1:0-12291 GCA_022817085.1 Psilanteris sp. ZL-2020
TTTCCGCACTGTTCGAGGTTGAAAAGACGCTCTAATTATTGCCATTAAAATCTTTAAATCTATTATTTTAACTTCGAATTAAATATTCTCCCTTTCCCTTTTGCTTAATACGTGTATATTTAATTATATTTAAGAATTATATAAGAATATTTATATATTTAATTATATTCGAGAATACAACATTCAAAGTTAAAACGATACGCTTAAAAGTTTTGGTGAAAATAATTTCAGTCTCCTTTAAACCTCGAAACGCGCGAAAATGGAAATTTCCGCATTTTTCGAGGATGAAAGAAGGCTAAAATTATACAAATTTGTGCGTTTTTTCGAGGTTCAACGGGGGCTTAAAATTTTGACTCGGATATGCTCGATGTTTTTTTGTAATTCCCGCCAAATTCACTCGCCAAAATTAGAGTATTATATATATTATAATTTGACTAGCGTAGTTGTATTTTTGATATATCACTATGTGTAATCACCGTATTGGAAGAGTTTAGTTCCTATCACCGACTAATATAAATCTTTTATATCAATAAGTTTTTCAATATATAATATATATTAAAAAATAAATAAAATTATTACAAAAATAAATCATAAAGAAACACTCGATAATGATTACATAAATACTATAATACAAATAAAAAACATATTTATTAACACAGTAATTATTTAAATATTGATATACAGAAAATACAATATTAAATTAAAATTTACGAATTTTTATTATGATATTAATCTATGTTAAACATTTAATTGTAAACTCACCTGAAACACAAAAATAAATAAATATATAAAATACATATATAACTTTTTAAAACAAATACAAAGAAAACCACATGCAATTTTGTTACAATTTTATGAAGTTAATTAAAATACATTACACTTATACAAAAACGTAAAAATGTATAATGTATATTTACATTATATATTTTATTAGCTTTATAATATTCTAAGATATTTAATCTTCTAATGATACGTAATTAAATTACAAGGTAAATGTTTTATTTTTTTGAATGTGCGAAATTTTCCGTTTTTGTATACTTCTGTAACAAAAGATTCCTAGTATTAATAATTCTACATACGTAATATTAAATTTATTCGAACTAATATAATATAAGACGAACTATTTTTATATTATAAAATAGTTTGGAGTTTGTATCGAGTCATGATGAAATTTGATATATATAATTCGATTTATCTGTTATTAGTAAGGACATAATTTAAAAGTAAAATAGAAATATAAAAGTTCTTCTTTATAACGAAATAATTAGGCTTGTCTTCAATCAATAAACGTCTTTTTAATTAAAGAAATACAATTGTCTTTATATTTTTTAACTAAGAAATTTTAATTATATGCCATAATGACATTTTCCATGAATATAAAGGAATTGAATGAAACAAAAGGTTGACACAATTTACTTGTGTTGCGACTGATCGATTATAACAGCAGTTGTCATTTCCATCTATTTTTAAATTCTTGAAATTAATTCAATAAGATTTATATTAAAATTATTGCATTATGAAGTATAGTTTTGTTAAAATATATTTTGAATTGTTTACAAAAACACGTACATTTTATTGATCATGTTATCTGATTATATAAGAAAAAATATTTAGTCAAATCTACTGAAAAGTTTAGTCACATCAATAATCATAACCTTCAAATTCAATTAAATTAACTGCGAATTTCAGTTTTGGTTAAAATAACTAAATTTTTCCGTTGTAATGCGGCCATAACTGACATTTTTAACAGAAATAAGTGAAAAATTCAGCTAAATAAACTGAGTCCGTTAGTACAAGTATTATAGTCTGCTGCCATGTTCAGTCAAAATAAATGATGTTTTCAGCTAGCTAAGTATTTTTGCAATTATGGCATACTTAACTGAAACTCAGTGAAATTTAATTAAATATACTATTTTTTCTCTGAGTGCATGATATATATTTCTTAAGTCATATTATAACGTATAATATTGCCATAATATTAGCATACAACTTTTATAATCCCTTAAGTATATCGAATATAAGAAATGCTATCGTAATATAATAATTAGTAAAGTTTGTTAGAGTGCTTGCATATATAAAATTAACGTCTACAGTTCTACTTCAAAATGTATATCGCTTATAAATTGAAAATACTATGATTGTTTTAAAATGGTCATAAATGCGAGTTATTTTACATTCGAAGTGTACAATTTTGCTGACACACGTATGATGGAGTATTTAAAAATAAGGAACTATTTAATTTTCAATATTGTAAACATCCTACGAAAAATTACTGTATTCTATAGTAATTGTATGGTATTATAGAGTAATATATTCGTTATTAAATATTTTATCCTACGTCTAGTATAAATGTAGTGTTTATTGCTAAAACTATTCTTTCCGTGTACACTTAAAATTACACTATAAAAATGATTAAGTATTATGTTTTAATTCAATTTTAAAATTACATATATAAATTATAGAACATTATAGCATAAATATTAGGTAGGGAGTGAAATATTATTGTTTTACAATGTATTTAATTATTAAAACCAAATTGTGACTGATTTAACGTTTAAAAAAGTGAACGGTTCAGTGAAAAAAAACGGCCATTTTCTATTTTTGTTTAAAAACTAATAAATTATATATTTTTCTTAAAAATAAGTGATATAATTTTAAATTAAATGAGATGTTAAGTGTTAATTAGACACAATTTAATCCAATTTCTCTAATGAATTTATAGCTGATATATTATCTCCGACGATTAAATAATGGTTAATGCTTATTAAATTTTTATTACTTAAATAATGTAATTATACATGTACTAATAATTGTATATAATAATAAAAATAAATATATATTAATAAATATCATATAGTTTTTAAGTGCTAAAAATTATTAAATATTAATTAACAACTAGAAAATACTAATCTATTTTTGAATTATACAATTGAATTATTTTCTCATAACATACTAAAAAATTGAAAACAAATTCGTTGAAAAAGAATTTTACCTCGTGCAGGATTTGATCATCTTCTCTCACCGTTTTCGCCTTGACCATTGATCACCCGAACCATGATGACCTTAGTGTTTGACTTTGATTTTAAAAACATCCTTAAACCACAGGTATGTTTCGATAATAAATAATGTATCCATATTTTGCCCGTGCAAACTGTGTGGTACAGTATCAAAATCAATTTATATATATACTTGGAAAGTACTACATTTAATTAAAAATTAAAATCAATAAAAGAAATAGTGTATTCGTTTCAAAATACAATAATACAATTTCAAAACGATTTAGAAGAGATAAACGATAAGAACAGATTAATTATATTTAATTGTGACTTCAATGAATAATATTATTACGGTTATATATATTCAGTTTTATTAATTTTTGAGTTTACATTCATAAATTATACAAAAATGAAATCTTAAACGATGTTTATTTGTTTCCAATTTATTATATTTTGTTGCTTTAGTTTCATTATTAGGAAGTATGCAATATAGTATGTATATTTCTCTTAGTACATACACATTCTTAGTTTATATTAATTTATTTGAACATATATATTTATATATAAATGATACTTTTATAAATTATTTTGTATTTTGTTTTGAATTATTCAACATTATTATAGTTTTCTTACTGTTACAATTCCACACTTGACGTAATTAGATTATATTTTATATAGAGTATTGTATATAATATAATTTTATAGTAAACATATTCATTCTTCCCAATAAAGAATTTTATAACATAATGAATTGATATATGGAAATAAACAACGTAGACATTTGTCTCCATAACTAACTCGATCTTATATATATTTTATATTTGCAATTAATTCAGTTTACTGTCTATTGCCACTGTGATATTATATTTACTAATAAATTTATAAATATTTTATCAAGCAACATTTAATTTCAATTATATATATATATTTATTTCTATAATTTTTTTAAATACAAAATTGTTTTAGTTAAAACCGTATTTTGAATTAAAATAAACATATAGTGAGAAATGAACACTGGAGACAAATAATCATTTTGTTCCTACCTATATATATATTAAATAAAATAAATTATAATAGTAGTCATGAAAGTACGTAATGCATGTATATAGACGTATAGTTTATAAGTTTGAACGCTTATCTCTTTAATTGTGTTGTGAACTATATATTTAATTGATTGCATTATGTTATTACATGTCGTACTATATGCAATGTTTATGTTATCTTGAAAATTGTATATTGTTTTTAGTTGTTATATATTGTAATAAATAAAGTTTAAAAATATTTACATATTATTTACATAATATTTACATATTAACATTCACCTTTCACACGTCCATCAAACCCTTGTTTTCTATTATATATTATATATATTTTCCTGCAAGGATTAAAATCTACTTATTACCAAATAAGTTGATTATCTAAACATAATTAGTATAGTTTATATGCTAAAACTAAGAGTAAGGATTTGTTCATTTCTTCTTAATGTAAATAAGAACTTATATCAATACACTCCTCCATTGGGTGTGGAGACATCCCACTTTACATCGTCCTAACTATGAAACTGCACGTGCAAAATTGTGCGTAAATTTAACCTACGATTAGATAAAGGATGTAGGGTGGGGGTCGACATTAAAATTTCCCTAAAACTCTATAACAAATCCAACGTACGAGATCGGGGGGCTCCATCACCGCAGTTTGCGAGCGAATCGCCAAAATATGATTTTGACATATTTTTTATCTCTAATTTAGGCGACAATCGCCGAAATATTAAAAAAATATTTATAAACCCTATTTCGGTGATATTCTCCGCAGTGTTGCCATATTTCCGTGTAGTCAAAATCATAGTTATGGTATATCGAAATCTCATATATATATATATATATATATATTGTATATATTACTAAGTATATACTTATATATATAAATAAGTCTTATTTTAATGAACTTTTTTTTGCTCGATTTAGATTTTATATAATAATCTGTTTTGATAATTTTATACAAATACTTCAACAAAATTTGATGAATTGATTAAGAAGAACAAAGCTGTTATATTATAGTGAACCGATTATTAAATTATAATAAAAGGTTGATTTTGTTTAATGAACAAACTATATAATTTTGGTGAATTGCAAGTATAATAACACCTAATTAATGAACTTTCAATTAATAATTGATTTTTTTTCTCTCGGTATACTTTATATAAATGTAAATAAATCCCGAATTCATAATCAATAAAATATAAGATATAAGGATTTCAAACGGAATTTTAATATATTTCTATTTTTTATAGTAAAATATATATTATTAATAAATAGCGAACACTTTTGAAAATTTAAAAAAATTCTATATACTTTTTGCAGCATTTATTATAAATTAAAACATAATATTTATATAAAACTGATTTTTATACATTTTCAAATTATATTTCTTTTATTATTTATATTCAAATATTTTCTACAATATTTTTGATTATATATTTTTTTATTTATTTATATTATGAAATAGTTCATTTAAATCAATTAAAATACTTGAATCTCTTTGGGTTACAGAAAAAAATGTCATCGCGTCGAAGTCAGAATACCGGCGTTACTAATATAAGTAATGTAGGGTCGGATAGAACAGGAGGAGCATCGACTGCTACTGGTTCCCATACACATTCACATTCACATAGAAAGCACCACCATCATCATAGAAGTAGAAGTGCCCCAAGAGTTCCAGAAAAACCCCCTAAAAAACGATATATCAACCCTGGACATAGTCTTGCTTCTATTCCGAGTCAAATTAAATTATCAATGTTGAATAGTGGTCTAATATCATTTGGTGAGTATATGGAATTATTTATATATATATATATATATGATACAATAATATAAAAGTATCGAATAATAAATATTAGACGGTATATAGATTTTCATTATAATTGCAAGAATTTTGATAATAGAACTTAGCAGAAATGTATTAATATAACTATATATAATTTATTAATTTTTTCATATTATTAGAATCACAAATTCTCATTATATTTGGTTTACATTTCTTATTTAACGTTATCCAATAATACTTTTATTAACAATTCAATTTTATACAATTATGCATGAATTAGATTTTTTATAATTTTCTTTTTTCGACATAGATATTGTATATTTATCAGTCATATGGCATAATCATAATATTATATTAATAACAATTTAACAATTATCGTGAAATACCTGATTCTATATATAAATGATGTTAATTTACATGATAATTTACACGTATACTTATATACCCAGGAAATGAAAAACGATAGAAATCTATAGTGAACTATAGAATGCAATTCAACGATGTAACTATTGTATTAAGTTTTGAAAAAAGTTACGATAAATGAAAACTTTATAAAATTCTATTGTATTGAAATTAATAAAAATAATACTTTACAGTAGTAAAACAATAAAAAATATTAAAACTTTACTCAGTATTACGACGAATCTTTATTAATCATCGTAATGATATAATATAATGTTAGTTATATAATTCATTTTTAATACACCTTTTCCTCTGATATAAAGTCATCAGTATATTAAAGAATCGGATACAATATATAATGCACTTTTAATTAATACATTCATCATTTTGCATTTTTAGTACATTTACGTTTTGAAAATATGATAGAAATTAATTAAAATTTAGTTGTTGTATTCTATCGTTTTTCATTTCCTGCTCTCTAAAAATGAATGAGTGAAATGTCACTTTTTTGGAGTTATAAGTTGTTCACTGAACGACTTATAACTTCAAATAAGTGAATATTCACTCACAATAAGTGAAATTTCACTCATTCATTTTTAGAAAGTGGGTACACACATATGCAACACTTAAAATTTATAAAGAATTATTTATAAGTCTTTCATGCATTTAGAAGAGCTTTCAAATTTAATTCTTAGTGATTAACATTGTACGTAAAGAAATCAACATCTTTCAGTTTGGAATCCAATTTAACATAATATAAACGGACGATGAAAGAGAACATTCAAAACGATCTATATATATTTTTAAAATAAAATTTGGTCAAGATCATTCATTTTTCGTAAGAAATATTCTAATTGTCATTGTATATACAATGAAAGAAAAAACATAATAATCAAGATGGATGGTTTGTACATTTTTTAATGTACTTTGATAAATATAATAATTGATAGATTGATGAAATAATACTTATCATAAATATAAGAATATCAGTTGATTTATATCCTGCAGTTGTTATAAAATATAGTAAATGTTATATACAAAAATATTTAATACAACTGAAATTTAAAACTAACATTTCTTGTTTGGTAATAATTTGTGGATTAATAAATATAAATGTTATAACCTGTCAACCGAAACGGGGTATATGATCTGCAAGTAAACACGTGAATCGATAAACTGATCGATTCACGTGTGGTCTCGAGTGAGCGTCGCGCGATGGCGCGTCGATGGTGATTTCCGATTTCGGTACCGCGAATCGATGTAGCGCGACGCCGCGCGATGTCGCACGAGGCAACGTGAAAATTTCAAATTGTCAGTTCGTTTTCAGATCGCTGATCGGGAAATAGTTTGTAAATCGCGTCCTCGGAAATCGCTCAAAAACCGCTCCAGTAGTTATTGTTTCGTCCCGTAAGGTCCCCCATACCCTCCAACAAACCTCGACAACCCCCAAACACCCAGAAATACCCCCAGGAAGGTAGAAAATTGCCAATATTTAAAGCAGTAAGTCGTGCATTGGCACAAGTCCTTTATTTTTATATTTGTTGTTCGGTGCGCGTCCCAAATAACGCCCCTATTTTATAATCGCCTCATTTTTGTACCCTTTATCCCCTTTATTTCGTTATACCGGGAAAAAGAATGTTATTGAATAAACATCCAGTTGTAATAGAATACTCAATTCTTAATCTAATGACAAGATATTATTATATTAATATTCTATAGTAATTAAATCAATAATTGAATTGGATCATCGACGTCTTTCCTTAAATCAAAAACACAGCGTTCTATTACAAAGTTAACTTCACATCAATGGCATTTTTTTCCCGGTGTAGCGGCGATCGAAAATATTTTCAACAATTTAAAATAATCCCAAATAAAAACAAAGAGCTCTCCCAAAGCCGAACAACAAGTATAATTTTACTCGAAATATTTTCCCCACGTGTATTTTGCCAGCTACAAAAAAGAATTAATTAAATTTTTTAGTTTAATTAAAACTTTCTTGATTTGATTTAGTTTTTTTATTAAACAGAAAATAACCGTTTTATTAGCCCTTGTAGATATTTTGTTATGACCTTTTTATTGAATTTGCACCCCTTTTATACCCCTTGTCCATTTTAGTGGATTTAAATCAATTTTATTTTTATAAAATATTGTTTACAATTGGTGAAAAATTTTATAACCTTCCAAATTTTTGAACTATTAACATTCAATCCCTTACATTTTATATATCCTTTAATTGTTATTTCTTTTATAATTTCGTCGTTTAATTACAAAATTAAGAAGAATTAATTAAATATTTTTTAGTCGTTAATGCTTATTACCTTATACTTACTCTCATACTTACTTTAATGTTACTTACATTACTCGTTAATGCTTATTAAAACTTACACCCCTTTTTGATATTCAACCGCTTATAATTTTAAATATCTTTTTTTGCTGTTTCTTTCTCAATTTCGTTGTTTAATCGGGAATTGGAGATAAATTGGTCGTTATTATCGGACAGTACTATTTTTTATTGTATTTAAATTTCACCTAGATTTGGTTAGTTTTTATATTTTCAGAAAATGGTGGATAGAAACGAGGCAACCATGAGAGCCATGGATGCTATATATGATTTACCTGCAAGTCATATTAAATACGCCATGCAGGTGTATAATTTACCCTTAAAAGGTACCCCTTCGGATTGGCGGTTGCAACTTATTCGACATTTTTACCGGTACAGGCTTTCGGAAGAAGCCATTCCTATATGCCCAGGGACAGAAGAATTACTCCCTTTACATCACCCCCCACTACCAACCGATCCCATTAGTCCTCCTAGGAGATATCCCACTAGGGAGGAAATCCCCACACGATTGATAGGATCTGAAGAATATGAATCTGAATTTTCTGAGCTGCCGCAAACGAACTCGACTATATCCGGCTACGGGGTCTCAGACATATTGGATGAATTATCGGAAGTTGAGGAGATTGAGACCGATTGGTGGCAGATGAACACGATTGAAAATGACCCACTAGGTTTCCCCAGTGTGCAGAGCCTCAGTTATGCTGATAACTGGACAGAATCAACGGTTGATAGAATGAGGCACCAGCCACGATGGCCGACCTCGCATCCAATCGATAACTGGACGTATGCGGATCTTCAATCGCAGCATACCAGTCATGTATCAGATATTCCGGTGGTTTCTAGCCCGAGTGGTACTAGTTACATAGCCCCAATAACCACAGTATCATGTTATTGCTCTCCAACATTGACAATGACAGGGATGCATTCCCCAATGACCTCTACACTGTTAATGGGTGCAAACCATATGCCCGTCCATAAAAGAACTTCCACCATGTTCCAAAATGACCCTGAACCTGAAATTTCCAGGTCGGAAAGAAGGTACAGGGTTACTTTTTCAGAAGGACCCTTGACATTAAATCCCAATTTCTCATTTATTGAGACAACAAGGTCAACTAGAGGTTCTAGTAAATTGATGTCTATTGTCAGCGGGTGGGAGTTGAGGTATCCAGGTAATGGGAGAGTAGGAGTAGAAGAGTTTCTCACTCGGTTAAGTCAATATGTCACGATATATGACTTGACCAATGAAGAGTTCTTTGAGTGCCTCCCATTTACACTGGATGGAGTTGCCTTGAGGTGGTTTTGGCATATTCAGAACCAGTGTCGCTCTTGGGCTGAATTTGTGAAACTATTTCGCCAACGATTCGATAAAGATAGACCCTGTTACCAAATGCAAGTCAGGGAAACTATCATGCGTAGGACTCAGGGGCCTGAAGAGCCAATCGCTGATTACCTGCAGAACTTGCGAACTCTCATGGATTATGTTGACCCCCCACTCAGCCTTGAAGAGCAATTAGATCGAGCTTATTTAAATCTCCATCCTAAATTTATACCCCATATTTTGCCCTCTCAGTTTAACACGTTCGAGGAATTGGAAGTTCGTGGTCGTGAAATTGAGGCTGTAGAAGTCCGAAGGAAGTATGTGCAACTCCCTAATCCAGATGAGAGTATTTGGCCGGAATTGATGTCCCCCCGGTCCAAGAACACAAGAGACAAAACTCAAAAGAAAAGTCCTAATTATACTAGAGCGCAGCAAACCCCTGATCTACGACTGGAATTAGATGATCTGAGGCGTGAGAAGAATCGGCTACAAAAGGAGAATGGATACTGGCGTCGAGTTGCTACACGCCAGGCTACTAATTTTCCGACTACACGTCCTAATCCCCCTTCACCGCCTCCATTAATGTGCGTGAGAGTGAATAAACCCCATAATAATAGACCTCAAAATAACACCACGGTGAGAACGAAGACGCCTTTACGGTCAATGGTAACTACTGGAACTTCTCGCCCCGGATGTTGGAATTGTGGTGAATCCGGCCACAAATTCATCTATTGTCCAAAAACGCCGCGTTCTTTTTGCAGAATATGTGGTGGTCCTAACCGGAAAGGGCGGCAACGTTGCCAAAAGTGTACAAGAACCCGATGGGGAAACCAGTAGGAGAGCATGTCATTGAGTCTCTCCGGATGTGCTGAAAATGATGCACTAGGAGGTAAACTCCTCCGTAATGAAATTACGGTAAAAATGTTCTGGAATGAAATTATAGAACCCTCCTACAATAAATGATTCAAAGTACACGTGCCTCAAATACAACCGTACAGAGCCCCTTTAAATAATGATATAGAAGTCAGCGTCCTCACTCACGCAGAATTCGAGCTGCCTCGAGGGCCCGCGCGGATCAGAGGGAGCGTGCTCTTCCATGGGAATTGAGCTGCCCCTCATCCTCGCCATACTCGAAAGCGTGCTCATACTCGTGAGATTGTAGCTGCTCGATAAATCCAAGTAAGGGAGCGTGCTCATCGGGAGATTCGAGCTGCCCCTGAATTCCTGCAATCATATTCTTGAATTGGATTTGGATTGCAATCCAAAATAATGGCGCGCGGTTAAATTTGACAACAATGGATTTGGTTTTGATGTGTAATTTCAGTGATATTTGTTGGTATAAAAAAAATCATTGAAATATTAAATTAATTGAATTTTCATACTTATTTGAAAGTAAAGAGTACGTAAATATGTATTTGTTTATTATTATATATTATATCTTAATTCTAATCTTGATTGGAATCGAAATCCAGTTTGAGAATAGGGTTCCCCTGTTATTGAAATCTTGGTGATGAGGTGGACTGCATCCTAATTGTAGTCAGTCTTAGACGACTCCGTACTCCCCTGACGCAAGCCTTATTATGCCATCGAGAATACGCAAGTGTAAACACCTAGTCCGGATGATTCGTCATCTAACTAGATTGACAATCCCGCTTACTTGCCATAATAAAAGTTGTCTAGTTACATGACGAATCATCCGCACTGGGTATATGGTTGGACGATCTGCCCCGAGGAGACCCGCGGATTGGTCCAATCAGACCCAACCGACGTTGTCGAGGACCTGAAGCAAGGGCAGGAAGGCCAAGGGCCAAGAGCTAACATCTATAGATTAGTGTCGCGGATTGACCTCACTCCGGAATAGTTGATACTTCGGAGGAGGTCTTGTAACCTGTCAACCGAAACAGGTTATATGAGCCGTGAGCAAACGCGTGTCGACTCGGGCGAGCGTCGCGCAATGGCGCGCGAGTCAGCGTGAAAATTTCAAATTGACATTTCATTTTTGGATTGCTGATCGGGAAAGAGTTTGCAATCGCGAAATTTCCTAAAAACCGCCCCAGTAGTTATTCCCCAACAACCTCCAACAACCCTGAACAACCCCCGAATACCCAGGAATACACAGGAGAACCGAATAGCTGGAAAACTGCCAATACTTAAATCCGTAAGTCGTGCTTCGGCACTAGTCCTTTATTTTTATATTTGTTGTTCGAAATTTAATCGTTATAATAAAATTATATTTTTTTTAACCAAAACGATAACATATTGTTTCCCTGTATAGGAATAAATTCTAATTTAACCCATTGCCTGCTTAGGGCGTGTCTAGTTTAATGTGTGTAGCGAGTGAAAGGGGCTCACCAACAGTGCGTAGTGGGTCACGTGGCTACGACCTTTCTTACTATTAATAAGAGACGGGA